>VDFB02002109.1:0-19494 GCA_007258455.2 Sequoia sempervirens | reverse complement strand
CAGAAATAAAAGTCTATGGATGAGGAAATGGTTAAAATCAAAAATAATTTGAAAACAGTCTTGGAACAAAATCATAAAATGGCTAGGCACAATGCCATTATTATCAATGCTATGTTTGAAAAGCTGAAAAAAACACAACAAGGTTCGTTGTTCGTTGACTTGGAAGAGAACAAGGAAAGAAAGAATGAGGACCAAGGTATTTCTAAAAGGACTCGGGCCAATCTTAAAAGGAAAGTTCCTCCCACAACACAAATGGTTCAAATCTTAAAGAGGGGAGTTCAGGACATGAACGAGCTGGAAGTTGAGACTACTGATCTTTTAAAAACTCAAATTTAGCTGTTGCTGGCTTTCTGTCTGGTTTTTGGTTTTGTGGCCTTCACTGGCCTTTTTATTGGCTATGGGTGTTTACTGTTGTTATTTTTACAGCCTTTCTGACTGTGATGTCTCTTTTGACTCTTTCTTTATTCTGTAAACTTTTTGGTTTTGGGTCCCTGTAAAACCCATTTTTTCCTCTTTCAAAAACACTTGTGATAATCCAGCTATGTTTTCCTATGTCTCATCCTTACCTATACATACAAGATTTGACCACTAAGTTTTCTATTAGAAGTTGTTTGGCACAAAATGATAAAACAAAAAGAAGCATGTAGCTTATTACATTAGTAATATCTTATTAGATCATGTGATGTGGTCTATATGAGCATGGAAAAAATATTATTGGTTGTACTATTCTCATATTCAAAAAAATTAATACACTATATGGTACATGTCAAGACACATGTCAATATAAAAGGATATTATCTCAAATGTCCATGTTGTCCAAAGATAATCTTTCAAGTTGTGGCACATTTTGGGCGATGTTAATTTTAAAGTTTTATCTAAAACTTTGTTGATGCAAATGTGGTATATTACCTAACTGGTTCACTTTTAGGCTATTTTTATACCTTGTGAAGATTATGTTTAATTAGGTCATTTTATTTTTGTCTTAATTCATATGATTGAGACTTGTTATAATAATGTGTTATTATGTGTCTCTCCATTTCCTATATACAAGGGTTCTCTTGTACATTAGTCAATTATTAATAGATATTTGTATCCTTTGATAGAATAGAATTATTCTTTGTTTTGTGTCTCTCTTGTAATTTCATTGAAGCACCTTAACTATGGGTGTCTATATCTATATGAAAATATTACATGGTACTATATAGCTTGTGGGATTAATTCTTGTTAGTATTTTTAAATATCTAGGTTGTATATGTTATATTTTCCTTCAAAAGTAAAGTATACTCTTTTTACTCCATTAAATGTTGACCAAGAGAAACAAAGGATATAATTACTATATTCTCAGGGTTGTTCTTTGTGGATTTATATTGAAAGTGCATTTTAGAGCTTGATGAAGTGAATTTTATTAGACTATTTAATTTTAAATATCCTTGAATAATGTTAATTTTATCTTTTTTTGTGTCTAAATAAAATATAGGAGGCTAAATCTACAAGAATTTGGCATTAGGTGTGCCAAATTTTGCATTAAGTTGATTCTTCTTTGAATTTTGGGTCAAATATAACCTTATCATTATGTTTTGAAATTCCCAAAAAATATAACTATATTATTCAAAATTTGACCACTTGGCACAAATCCCTCAAAAAAATTCTCCTCTGCCATAAAAATAACCCCATAGAATAATCGCTATTCATAGACATTTTTTTGGCACAATGGAATTAGAATCAATGTTACTGTGGCAAAAGTAGATCTAGGAGGGTGAATAGGATTTTTGTGTAAAATTATTGTTTGCACACTATAGGTACAAGGTATTGTCACTATATACTATAGGTAATTTACCACATGTTGCATGACATGGTGCCTAAAAAAAATGAAAACAATCAGTACCACTCATGGAATTAAACTACTTATTCACCCATAATTACATAATTTTTTGTGATTACCTTAACTTCCAAATGTTGAAAATAACTTATCACTAGCTGTGTAACTTGTCGTAGCTGAAATAACCTTGAAAACCACATGCTATGCACACAAGTAGTTTTTTACTAACTTGAAAGTGGTTTAAAACAATTATCTTTATAAATTCATACTCTAGATAATATATTTTCTAATTTATTGACTACTTAAATTAACATATTCCATTAGTCTAGGTAATATCCTAGCAAATGCAAATATGTTTTCTATTTTTGTTAGTATGACATCATAAAATATCTTTTTAGATTTATAGATTTAACTATGTGATAATTTTTTCTTCATCAAAGTTTTAGATAACACTATATTCTACATCATCAAGATGATAAGAAATAGAAGAAAATGATGATGGATGCAATGTGATTTGAAATATTGATGAATAAAAATTGCTCACATAGATCAATCTAAAATATATAAATTATAATCATGGACTATGTAGTTTTGAGAATTTAATCATCAAGCATCTTTCCAAAACTAACCCTTCTCACCACTTGATGTTTAATTTTTGGTGTTGGTCTTCAAAAGCTCTAGTTTTGGTCATATTCACTTATTTTTTGGGAAATGTTTTTATCTAGACTAATTTTTTGAAAGCTTCACAATGGTGTAAATAGTTTTTGTTTTTTGTTTTCATTTTTTAGTTCAAATATATATTCTAACAAGTAATGCTAAAAACTTATCATTTAAAAAAGTGTGAGCTTTCATTTGGATTCATATAAGCTCTCTTTTGAGTGAAATATTTTTTAAAGTGAATAATTTTTCATGCACTTTTCATTTGTGTAGTCTCATCTACTTGATTCTACGTTAAAATTATACTTCCATCTTCATGAAAAAATTTAGAGAATGTAATATATTGAAATCAAAGGTACCTTATTATTTTGGCAAGTGGGGATAGTAATTTTATTAAGTATAAACAATGAATATTATAATTTGTTGAGGGGTCTTACAACTTAGTGATTTTGGGGGATAAATGTATAATATTATGCTCAATTTTTCTAGTTTGATTTATATTTAACTCATTAGAGAATTCTATGAGTCAATAATGATTTATTCAATTCATCCTCTTTTATCACTTAACAAGGAAACTATAAGTATTGGTGAGATAAAATCCTAAAAAAATTGAGTGGCTTCATATTTTGATAACACCATCAAGTCTCAAATCATGACTGTAATAGAAAAATGGTGTACTAGCTATATTACATGATATGAGTGTCTTGCATATGATATTTCCTTGTAAGGACTATTCGACCTTGAATATAACAAGAGACAAAATTTGTATTCTCGCTATCTAGCTTGTCAAGATTAACATAGATTTTTTCCAATCAATTATATTGATGTTATAAATATCACTTCATTCTCCATATAATTATAGGGGCTTAAGAACTAAATTCTGACAAAAAATATGAAAGAATTGGTTCTATAGAAATTTAATAATGTCAATAATTTCATCTAACAAAACCCTCAAATTCATCAAGTGAATGCTTAGAGAAGGGAGAAATTATGGCAAGGAATGTTACTACTATTATCTAAAGAGTCACTGAAAGTACCTAGTTTAATTATTGGTTGATTATGTCTTCCTTTATCTAGAATGTATTTTCCTTCTTTCAAATGCCTATATGGACAATGATAAAGATGTTGAACCACTAGAGTAGAGGAGTTGGAGGATGAATGATAGCTTTTATTTGAGAAGATAACACAGATGTTAGAAGTGATATTCTAGAGAACTTAAAATATTTATCTCATTAGATAACTCACCATTGATGGAACAAACATTTTCCCATATCTTAAGGTTTTAACTAGTACTTCCTTGGGTTTGAGGTGGTTGAGCAACATTATAAGTTGAGGGCTTGAGTGGTACACCAACATTTCCAACATTATAATTATTTTTACGACACATTATTGACCAACCTTCTTTTTTGGGAGGAGCATCACTGAAAAGATGGGGAGTGGATTTATCAAAATGAGTAACAAGGGACAACCTCCAATCCTATGATTAGAAGAATAACACCTAAAATAGGTGTTTGGCAAGTTGAGATAAATAACATGGTGAGTGGGTGTCTCATTTTTCCACTATGTATGTCAAGAACTTCATCCAAGTCCTTAGAGAGATCAATTTTGACATAAATATGCTTTTGTAAATGAGTTGATAAAAAAATAAGGCTTGAAACAAAAAAAATTGCCCAACAAGATTGTTATTTTGGATAAAAATCTGCAACATGAGAAAAGGAAATTCGAGAAACTCCATCCAAAGATAGATAGATAGAGCCCTCTCCTTTTGAGATAACAAAGTATCATGTCTAGGGTGTATAAACAGGAAATGGTGCTCAAACACACCAAGGGCCATGTTTGAAGATGACCTCCATGTGACTAGCTTCAACAAAGCAAAAAAAGGAGAAATCCCTTATAATTATTTTTACAATATCAAGGTGAACTGTGATGTAGGAGCATCTAGGGTGTAAGAGCAATCTTGCATGACCCAAAAAAATGTTGTTTCTTTTCAATAAGGGCTAAATTTGGCAGGGTTACTATTTTTAGTAAGTTTTCATTTATGGATGGTTGGACACAAAATCTTACACAAACCTCTAGAATAGTGAATTGAAGACAATGGTGAAGAAATCACTTGAATATCATTTGACATTTGTGAGATATTAAAATTTTAATTTCCAAAAATCTTGTTAAAATATTTGAAGTCAAATGTGAGGCACTTAGAGGCTTCAGGCCTGAAAATTGATAGAAAACCAAAGTAGTTTGAAAAGGTATTATAATTGAAAATTGAACGGTTAGATTGAAAGTTATGACCCTGCAAAGTTGCACTACCAAATATAATAAAATTTTGAAAAATATTGTTGTGGGGGGTTACACTTTCAAGAAGATTCTAGGGCGGTTACGCATTCTAGATAAAGGATGCGAATAGGGGTTATAGAGGAGGGCAGTGTAGAGTGGATTGTAGCTCTAATTTGCAGATTTGTAGATTTATGTAATCAGAAAGCCCATGTGATGTCAATTGTAATGTTGTAATATCATTTTAATTTTAGTGATAATAGAAAACCTTTGATTCCTTCTTGCAATTTGTTTGTGCAATTCTCTGTGGTTGTGAGATTCAGATTGTAAGGGGAGTACCCTTCATCAAACTCCATGTAGGACCCAAGCCTTAGTCACTCATTCTTTAAGCATGCTTTTAGGATGAATCCTCCCAACAAAATAACCACTGAAGGTAAAATTACCAAATCAATGAAAATAATTATCAGATTATGGAATGACAAGAACCACATCTAGAAGTATTTAAAAGACATAATTTATGAAAAAAATTGAAAATGAACTCCTTAGATTGCTTTAATAATAGACCCATCCTCATGTGTCATCAAATCAATACCAACATCAACTTTTGAATTAATGAAATTTGAAGCTATTAAAGAAAAAACAAGAATGCTTGTTATAGTAACAAGCAAAGATACCTCGTAATAAATGTAAGAAAATATTCAGACCCCTAACCTACAGAATAATATAATACAAGCAAAACTAAAACCTAAACCCTAAAGGATCCCCTGCCCTTAATCATGTTTCTCAAATATCAATCTAATTTCATAGAAGTTTTTTAAATATCCAAAACATAAAATAATTTGATGGGGAGACTTACCTTTCAAGAGCACTCTTGCTCTTCCCAAGACCTATTCTCTGGTCTTCCTAGGGTATTCCTCTCTACCCTATTCAGGGATCTCTCCTAAACCCCTCTCACCTCATAAGACTCTCCACCAATTTCAAATTCTTCTCCATTACTCTCAATTCGCCACTAGGCTTCCCTGGGCTCCAAACTGACCCAAAGTGTCCTAACCACTCTAGGGGCTAGGAAAGGTTATTCTACTATCTCTTTGTTGATTTGACACCTCACTGATCCATCTCATTGGATTCTTTCACCATTCTCCCATGCTTTCTTGAAAAACTCCATTTTAGGCCTTGTAGCCTTTTGCCCCAACTAGGCCTCCTAGAACCCGTTTTCTTGGCTTTTCTCAAAAACGGTCTTAACAACCCCAAAATATTTTTTGATATTATTTCTAGTGGTACCCTAGGCTTCAATATTTACTAGGTGTAAGGTCTCCCAAGTGGCCGTTCATATGACTGTCCTCATACCTCCCTAATTTCAAGGGTTTCAAGGGTTTTAGCTCCTTTTTCCAACTTTGAGGGCTTCAATGACCTCCTCAACTCTCCTCCTTGCACACACATGTCTGGAATACATGTTCCCACACTCCCATGCTCTTTATTGGCACAAACCAATCCATTTAGCAGCTTTCTTTACTGCTGTCCTCTCCAAGCCACTAGCCAGAATGCACTTGCACTCGCCTAGTGCTTGATAGTTTCTTCACTTCCCCTGCAAACAAAGACTCCTAAACCTGTATGTACATTATTTACATAGTCCCCAGCTTGATTCCAAGTGGCCATGAGAGGAAATCCACGGGAATTCAAGTGGGACTCATTATTCACAAAACTGGCCCAAACCGGCAGTGAGTCCAAAAACCCAAAAACTTGCAAAACCTTAACCAGTTGGTCTAAATGACTAATCTAATGCTAGGTACAGTAAGTAAATGACACAAATGAAACACTCAAAGCATCAGATTAGTCCTTTCAATCCATTCTTGACTGGATGAAGGCTCAAACACAAAAATGCACTCAAAAGTTGTTGAATTCCAATCACACAAAAATGCTCTCCAAGTCTCAATTCGTGAAAATGAACTTCCAACCCAGGTATTAGGGTTTGGATGACCTTATATACCTTTCTCCCACGTGCTAGGACCCTTGGGTCGGACTTAGAACAACATTAATGCTATTTTTCAACTTTTAGGCCAAATTGCCAAGGCAACATTGCCAAAATGCTCAAATTGCCAAGATTTGTCTAGGAACTCATAAAGTTCAAGACTCTAAGCCAAACCTACCCTAACACACTCTCAAAAAAAACCTAGGGACTTTATATCATAGTCCTTATTCCCTTGGTGGTTGGCTAGAACCACCTACAAGCCAAAAATCACTAAGATCTTCCAAAAGACCTTAAGGTGCTCCTGCACCATTCTCCCCCTGCAACAAAGAGGTTAAGGAACCTGTGATGTCAAGAGTTCCTCACTAATTCCATGCTTCTTAAAGTCACCTTCTGCTATCCAAGTAGCCTCTGACTCTGGTTGATGTCTCCACTTCACTAGGTGCTCCATGTATGTCTTGTGCCTAGTCTTCTTCTTCACCCTTGAGTCTAGAATCTTGTCCACTTGTGGGATGATCTGATCTGGTACCTTGAGTGCTTCCACATCCTTGTTTATCTCAGCATTGTACTGTTCTTCATCCATTTCTGGTCCTTTATACTTCACCAAGTCCTTCACATTGAAGATAGGAGAAATAGACATCTCCTTGGGTAACTCCACCTTGTATGCATTTGACCCATACTTAGCCAACACTTTACATGGCCCTATCCTTTTCATCTGCAGCTTGCTTGGTATGCCTTTCTATAACCTTGCCTTGTTCAAGTATACCATCACCAAATCACCTATCTCAAATTGTAATTCTCTTCTCCCTTCATCTCTCTTAGCCTTCAACTTTTGATTAGCCTCTATCAATGTCTTCTTTACCTGCTCATGAACCTCTCTCATTGACTGAGCAAAATCATCAGCATGTCCACTGATCCCTTCATATCCTTGTAGATCCCTAAGCTCAAGTACACCCCTTGGATGTAAGCCATATACTATTTCAAATGGACTCTTACCCGTTGTTCTATTTGTGCTATCATTGTAAGCAAATTCAGCTTGTGGAATCACTTGTTCCCATCCTTGTCCATACTCCTTAGTTAAGCATCTCAACAAGTTTCCAAGTACCCTATTGATCACCTCTGTCTGTCCATCCGTTTGAGGATGATATGCTGAGCTATGAGACAAGTTGGTTCCTAGCCTCTTCCAAAGAGTTTTCCAAAAGTGTCCCATAAACTTCACATCTCTGTCTGCAACTATGCTCTTTGGCAACCCATGTATCCTCACTATCTCTTTGAAGAATAGGTGTGCAATGTGACTAGCATCATGTGTTGTTTTGCATGGTATGAAATGGCTCATCTTGCTGAATCTGTCCACTACAACAAACACACTGTCCAAACCAGTTGGTGTCCTAGGTAGACCTACTATGAAGTCCATGCTTATGCATTCCCATGGTCTATTTGGGATGGGTAATGGCTGATAAAGACCTGCATTTGTTGATGTTCCCTTTTCCTTTTGACACACTCCACATTGCTCTACATACCTTCTTACATCTCTTTGCATCTTAGGCCACCAATAGAACCTCTCCACTAAGTCTAGTGTCTTGTTCAAACCAAAGTGACCACTCAAACTGCCATTATGCTTTTCTTGGATTAGATTCTCCCTCATGGAACCTCTAGGAACACACAATTGCTTCCCCTTAAACAATAAACCATTCTGCAAAGTGTAATCAGCATAGTCACTGTGAAAATGATTCTCAAAATCAGTACATACCTTGTATATTTCTGAGAAATCAGAATCTCCTTCATATAGGTCTTTGAATCCTTCAACCCCTATGCTTTGTAGCTGTATCTCTTGGACAGTAAGCAACCTCCTACTAAGAGCATCAGCAACCTTGTTGTTAACCCCCTTCTTATGCTTGATGGTAAAAGTGTATGACTGCAAAAACTCCATCCACTTGATATGCCTCAAACTGAGCTTCTCTTGAGTGTTGATGTAACTTAAGGCCTGATTGTCGGTGTATACCACAAATTCTTTTGGCAATAGGTAGTGCCTCCACTTCTTAAGAGCCTGCACTAAAGCATACAACTCTAAGTCATAGGATGAGTACCTAGACTTTGCTTCATTCAACCTTTCACTAAAGAATGCCACTGGCCTGCCTTCTTGGCTTAGGACAACTCCTACTGCTATGTTACTTGCATCACATTGTACTATGAATGGTTTGTCAAAACTTGGTAAAACTAAGATAGGTTGGGTAGCTATCTCCCTCTTCAACCTTTCAAATCCTTCATTGGCTTCTTTGGTCCACACAAACTTTGTTTTCAGTCCTCCTTTGATGGTGTCAAGAACTAGTGCACAAATTTCACTAAACCTTCTCACAAATTTCCTATAGAACTGAGCTAATCCATGGAAACTCCTAACTTTTGTCCCTGTCTTTGGAGTAGGCCAGCTGAGAATGGCTTCAACCTTGCTTTTGTCCATCTTCAAGTTCCCTTGGGATACTACAAATCCTAGATAGACCAATTCTTGCTTCATGAACTCACTCTTCTCAAGGTTTATGGTGAGCTTCTCCTCTTGAAGTTTTCTCAACACAAGTTCTAGGTGCTTCATATGTTCTTCTTTTGTTTTGCTAAAGATGAGGATATCATCTAGGTAGACAACCACAAAGACTCCTATGTAGTCCTTCAAGACCTCATTCATCACCCTCATAAAAGTGCTAGGTGCATTTGTAAGCCCGAATGGCATCACTAACCATTCATACAACCCTTCTGTGGTTTTAAATGTTGACTTCCATTCATCTCCTTCTTTCATCCTAATCTGATAATAGCCACTTTTCAAATCAATTTTGGAATAGAACTTAGCACCCCCTAAATAGTCCATTAGATCTTCTATCCTAGGAATAGGAAACCTATATCTAATGGTTATCCTATTTATGGCCCTAGAATCAGTACACATCCTCCACTTGTCTCCCTTCTTAGGTGCCAACACAACTGGAACAACACATGGACTTATGCTCTTTCTGATCAGCCCTTGGTCCAAAAGTTCTTGAACTTGCCTTGCTATCTCCTTATTTTGCTCTGGTGTCATCTTGTATGCAGCCTTGTTAGGTAGTGTTGCTCCTGGTATAAAGTCTATTTGATGACTGATTGCTCTCTTGGGTGGTAGTGTAGCTGGTGTACCTTCACAAATGATGTCCCTAAACTGATCCAACAGTCGCTTCACTTCTGCTGTCATAGGTAGCTGATTAGATAACTCCTCTTCCTTTGGCTTCAACATGATTGCATAGGCCTCTCCTTCTTCCTCCTTTATGTCCTTTAGGAATCCCTTTCCACTCATCAAAAGTGCACTAGTTTCTGCCTTTTCCACTGTGTTTTCTTCTATCAAAGACTGAATTTTATAAGTCACTCCATCCTTCTTGAATGAGTACTTATTCTCCTTGCCATGGTGTACTGCCTCCCTGTCATATTGCCATGGTCTGCCAAGCAGCAAATGGCATGCATCCATTGGTAACACATCACATAGTATCTTGTCTTGATACTTTCCTATAGCAAACTCAACCCAAACTTGTTCATTGACCAATATATTCTGCCCTTTGTTCAACCAAGTAACCTTGTAAGGACACACATGGGGTATCTTGATGAGTTTCAACTTTTGTACTGCCTCCTCTGAGATGACATTATCAGTTGATCCTGAGTCTATGATGACCTTGCAAACCTTACCTTGTATCTTGCACTTGACTCTAAAAAGAGCTCTCCTTTGTTTGTGTTCATCCTCGGTAGGTGCTTTGATCAAAATCCTTCTTAACATGAGTTGTTCTCCTTTCTCTGAATCCAAACTTACTTCTGAGTTTTTAGAGCAGTCCTCTTCTTGGACATATGTAATCTTCCTCTCACCTTGTGAAGATGCTGGCTTGTCTGGACACCTATAAGCCGGATGACCCAACTGTCCACAATTGTAGCATTTCATGGAAGAAAAGTGTGAACTTCTCCCAAAGCTTCCTGATCTGCCTCTTCCACCATTGTTAGAGCTTCTACCTCTGTATCCCCCTCTATTATTTGCCTCATGGGATTGTTCTCCAACCTTGGAATCCCCTTGACCTTTGTTCTCATGGCTTCTTCCACCAAAACCTCCTCTATGTCCACCTCTAGAGTCTCTACCTCTTCCTTTACCTCTAGTATTGGAATCTTGTTTCTTTTTAGTTTCTCTTCCACCTTAATAGCCATTTGATAGCAGCTATGGAGGGTAGTAAGTGTGAAAAGACTCAACTCCTCTTGTATGTTCCATCTAAGACCGTTTAGATACCTAGCAACCTTGATGCTTTCAACTTCTTGCACTCTAGATCTAAGGCTTAGTTTTTGGAACTCCTCTATATATGCAGCTACATCTAGGTCTCTTTGTCTGAGATTTTGTCTCTTCTTGTGCAATTGAATATCATAGTCTTCAGGTAGATAGTTCTCCTTCACTTTAGCCACCATAGTTTTCCAACTTCCTATGGGTTTCTTGCCTTCCTTCTCTCTTTCTTCTTGTAGAAACTTCCACCAAGTTAGTGCTTGTCCTCTTAGCCTTGATTTGGCTATCTTCACCTTTTGTGCCTCTGTAATCCCATCACATTCAAAGTGATTCTCCATTCCCTCAATCCATTCCATAACCAACTCTGCATCCATTCTTCCTGTGAACACAGGGATACCTTCAAGTGCCTTGCCACTCAAAGCCTTCAATGCTTTGAGGAAGGGTTCCTCTACTAATGGAGGGTCAGGTTCTGGTTCTATGTCTTCCTCTATTTGATTCTTACCCTTATCTTTATCCTCTCCTAACTGTACCTTCATCTTGCTTGCAGTCTCTGCCACCTCTTCTAGTTTGTGCTTCATCTCTTCCATAGCCTCTTCAAGACGTTTATTCTTTTCTTGTTGCTCTGTCAAGTCTCTAGCTAGCTCTACATTGGTCACCATGGTGTTCTCTCCTATGGATTCACTTCTTTCTGACATTCACTTCTCAATTCCCAAGCCTTGTATGGCTCTAATACCAATTTGATGGGGAGACTTACCTTTCAAGAGCACTCTTGCTCTTCCCAAGACCTATTCTCTGGTCTTCCTAGGGTATTCCTCTCTACCCTATTCAGGGATCTCTCCTAAACCCCTCTCACCTCATAAGACTCTCCACCAATTTCAAATTCTTCTCCATTACTCTCAATTCACCACTAGGCTTCCCTGGGCTCCAAACTGACCCAAAGTGTCCTAACCACTCCAGGGGCTAGGAAAGGTTATTCTACTATCTCTTTGTTGATTTGACACCTCACTGATCCATCTCATTGGATTCTTTCACCATTCTCCCATCGCTTTCTTGAAAAACTCCATTTTAGGCCTTGTAGCCTTTTGCCCCAACTAGGCCTCCTAGAACCCGTTTTCTTGGCTTTTCTCAAAAACGGTCTTAACAACCCCAAAATATTTTTTGATATTCTTTCTAGTGGTACCCTAGGCTTCAATATTTACCAGGTGTAAGGTCTCCCAAGTGGCCGTTCATATGACTGTCCTCATACCTCCCTAATTTCAAGGGTTTCAAGGGTTTTAGCTCCTTTTTCCAACTTTGAGGGCTTCAATGACCTCCTCAACTCTCCTCCTTGCACACACATGTCTGGAATACATGTGCCCACACTCCCATGCTCTTGATTGGCACAAACCAATCCATTTAGCAGCTTTCTTTACTGCTGTCCTCTCCAAGCCACTAGCCAGAATGCACTTGCACTCGCCTAGTGCTTGATAGTTTCTTCACTTCCCCTGCAAACAAAGACTCCTAAACCTGTATGTACATTATTTACACAGTCCCCAGCTTGATTCCAAGTGGCCATGAGAGGAAAGCCACGGGAATTCAAGTGGGACTCATTATTCACAAAACTGGCCCAAATCGGCAGTGAGTCCAAAAACCCAAAAACTTGCAAAACCTTAACCAGTTGGTCTAAATGACTAATCTAATGCTAGGTACAATAAGTAAATGACACAAATGAAACACTCAAAGCATCAAATTATTCCTTTCAATCCATTCTTGACTGGATGAAGGCTCAAACACAAAAATGCACTCAAAAGTTGTTGAATTCCAATCACACAAAAATGCTCTCCAAGTCTCAATTCGTGAAAATGAACTTCCAACCCAGGTATTAGGGTTTGGATGACCTTATATACCTTTCTCCCATGTGCTAGGACCCTTGGGTCGGACTTAGAACAACATTAATGCTATTTTTCAACTTTTAGGCCAAATTGCCAAGGCAACATTGCCAAAATGCTCAAATTGCCAAGATTTGTCTAGGAACTCATAAAGTTCAAGACTCTAAGCCAAACCTACCCTAACACACTCTCAAAAACAACCTAGGGACTTTATATCATAGTCCTTATTCCCTTGGTGGTTGGCTAGAACCACCTACAAGCCAAAAATCACTAAGATCTTCCAAAAGACCTTAAGGTGCTCCTGCACCAAGATTAGAAGTGGGTGTTTGTTTTTCTGTTTGATAAGTAACATAACAAATCATATATGGTGCTGGAGCAGAAAACAATACAGAATGGTAATAGCTCATATATGTATGAAGATGTCAAATCAACGTAGAATATTTGAAGTTAAAGCGTTCTCATTAAAGTATACGTAATTCTTCTTTTTGAAATTGAAGAGGCCGCATGCCATAAGTCGCTATTTACTTTCTCTATTGGCGACATTAGTCCTCTGAATTAACATCCACTGTCTTGAACAGCAAAAGAAAAGAGCTAAATGGGATGCCGACGCGTTTTTTTCTCTCGTCCTTGTGAATGCCAGCTCCCCAACAGCAGTGCCTTGCCGACATGCAGACACCAAACATACTACAGAAAGCAATTATATTAATTTTTCTCCACTTGAAAATGTTCTTAATGAGCATAAATTTTCCAATGGGAGTTGGGTGGGAAAATCATAAGTCTTTCCTCTTGTGGGAAATTAATCACGCCATTATCCATCCCTTGACTCCTAGAATCTCTGACCCAACTTAAATATCAATTTATGAATATTAAAAATCTTGTTTGATTTGGGTATCAATAAATTTTGTAAATATTATTTTCTATTATAGTAGGTTATTAAGCACAACAAAATTTTCACAAATTTAAGATTTAAATTTTCAGCCGTGTTTTATACAAACTTTATATTTTTCTGTGTAATGTCCCAAACATCGCTTAATAAACATATACTCATCATAAACAACCATATCTGAATAAATAAATTGAGAGATTGACCACATGATGACATTTTTGACTGTAAACAATGGCTTTCATAGGCTGTATAATTGATCCAATTAGGTCTTTGTTGAATAAAAGATTTGGAAAATGATGTGCGCTGAGAATGGCATTCAAGTTTTAGTGCTGTGGCCCGCCGCGCAATGCATTGGTTTCCCAATACTATGACGGCAATCTCTTCATACAATTCTTTTTGTGTATTTGGCTTCCTATAAATACCCATGCAACCATCTAATTCAAGCATTGCAGCGGGGATTGAGAGAAAAAATGCTCATTCCTTTCAGAAGCCGCAGTTTGGCACGATCCAATGAGCATGTTTATCACTAGTAGATATAAATGCTGTTGCACCGTGCCAAGCTGCGTGCATCTGAAAGTGGTTTGCAACATGTTTAGTATTTCTCAAATAAGATGGTTCGGATCTGAGGAAATGTAACGTTGGAACTAAGCATATCCAGCACATCTTTTTTCGATGAAAAGTGGTAAAAATTCTTGACTTGAAGCCGATGCAATTTTTAGGGAGTAGTCGATGATTATTTTATATAATAGTCAATTTAATAGTTGAAGATACTTTGATCATAATAAGTGAAAGGAGTGATATTCCAAGCTTTTCTTTTTGTTTCTGTTAAATGATAAGAGTATTGCATCCATAGATTAAGCTTTAAAAAACTGGAAAGAATTTTTATGTTATCTCTAATCAGGGGTTGACCGCCAACAGTGATCAATTTTGTTCGCCCATTGACAACGAGCGTCCTTAGATCTCACCTTTAAAGAAAATATATACTAATGAACCCAACCCACCGACCATTTGATAGCTCTTCATTTCTACATTTGTACATCATTGACTTTTATGGTCCCTTATATTTGACGACTACTTATTCATGCTTCCATTAAATATTTTGACATTTTTATATACTTTATAAACGTGATTGATTCATTTATGGTATTTTATTATTAGGAATGACCATTTTGTCTATGGAGGCATTCTACTATCATATATGATATCTATGTATGTATTCTCTTTCTTTTTCTTTTTTATTTATTTATATTCTTGTTACATTTATCCATGATCCTTAATATGTTTGATCATAATAATATTTTACTTTTAAGCATATTTCTATATTATGACCTAATGTGTGATCTATCTATTGTAATGAGTACTCATACTATACTCTCATTTTCCAACGATACACTTGTAGATGATACTTTATCTGAGATGATGTTAGACCTTTATGTGACATGATACTACATACTCATTACATTATTATTCTTTTTGGTAATACTTATATCTTATATGCGATGTTACCCCTATGTCCATAGATGCATATGCTTTCAATGAATTGTCTTCTTTTATAAAAATGATCCATTTATGATAATCACATAATTTCTACATCTCATGTTAGCTCTATGGCTTTTCATTTAAGTCTTATATTGTGCTTCCTTACATGATGATAAACCATGCACCTTAATGTTAGTTAAATTTCCTCTCATGTAGGTCATATCAATATTGCAATGCCTTCCTAGATACAACACATAATGACATTATGATTCTTAGTAAGGAATTATTAAATGGTGATCATGATGGTACTTTAGATGCTCCTTTTCATGTTTAAAAATCATTCTTTCTTATTAATTATATATATGTAAATGATGTCATATTATTTATTAGTGAGTTTAGACTTCATTTATATGGTAAAAGTTTGCAATGCTTTAACTCATCTTGTTTTTTACACTTATTTTAAAAATCTAACACATCCTTTCATTGCTTTCTTTTCTAAACATGGTGCCCATGTGAATAGCAAAGATCTAGCAATAACTTTTGATGATTTATCTTTTGAGGTTTCCTCTCCTACTATTCCTATGTCATATGTACATTCTCATGGACATGGACGTACTTTTTATGTTGCCCTTGATTCAAATAATTATCACATATTTAGGCATACTATACCTATAGGCCAAGATATTTCATCGCAATAGTATTTTTACTCTCTAATATACCTAATTCCTCCTAAGCCTACACAAATAGTATTAGAATAAAATTTTCAACATAAATCAATTACCTTAACTCTTGTCAAACCAATGGATATCTCTAATCATGTATCACATATTGGCTAAATATTTTTGTAATTATCACCATGCATATGGAAATTCTATGGATAGAGACATTACATTCAAACCTAAAACTCAAGAAGTTATGAACAAAAAGAAGATAAAAATTAAGCATACTCATGATCCCACACCTTTTTCACTTGGTTAAATGAATCATACGAGACAAAATCACACACATTAATAATTATATCTTGTTCACAATAACACACCTTATATTGAGATTGCACATGACATAAATGAGGAACCACCCGATACAAAGTAATGATATAGATAGAACCATGTGGGATGACTTCATTGGTTAGATATTTTGAGCTGAATCCTTCTTACTACATGCAACAATCTATGTTTTTTTTAAAAAAATTCCTCTCTTTTTATAATGTGTCCATGTTACTAATTATTATATGGATGACACATAAATATATTTATTGGTGCATATTAACATAAGAAATATTGGGCAAATATGTTGTGCTTGTCAAGTCATTTATTCATTATGTTTTATATCATATCATTTATACTTGGGTGTTATGCTTGTGTCATATATGTTGTGATAATTTTCCCTATGTATCCTTACACTTTTTCCGCTTTGATTATGCCATATTTAAGTACATATATTTTTTTTATTTTAATTATGTAACTTTTTTAAAATCCAAAAATCAACATACTTTAATATCATGGACAATGTAGGTAAAAAAGTTACATAGTTAGAATTAAAAAATCTATGTACTTTAATATTATGAAATTTGGACTTTTTTGTTAATGTCATATTTGTTTCACCTCGTGTTTTCGCTTTACCTTCTATATTATACTTAATGTATTTTTTCCTTGTGGGGGGCATATTTCTTACATTATTATTATGTTAAATTTTTATGCTTTCCTACATGACCTATTTCACCCCTATTTCCTCTTATGTGTTAACACATTCCTTGTTATGCATATATGCTACATGATTTTATTATGGTTTATGATAGCCTTGTGACAATTATCATTCATGATTATAATTTTTCTTCCATGCTATGATCACCTTTATCATGATCCTAATGCTTCCCATGTTTACATCTTGTTATTATGTCTTTATGGTACTTATCATTTTAATATATTTCAATTATGATCCTTATCATGCTTATCATGGTATGATCTATTATCCTTTTCATGTTCAATTTTTTTGATCTCATACCTATATTTCATCATTTTTGGATCCCATTATTACATATTATGAGTCTTATCATGTCACTACCTTATGCTTGTCCTATTTTTAATCATATGCCCTATGCTCATTGATTATATCTTTATTTTCTCTATTTATCATTTTTCTCTAGAGAAATCTTCTTTAGGGGCACCATGCCTTGGTCATGCTATTTTGTGGTCATATGCTTTATCATGTTTCTAGAGATATTATATTATATTAGGATAACCATACCTCACCCAAACCATTTCAAGCTCACATACCTTATCATTCTAATGAAGATATTTTATTATATCAGTGACATGATACCTTCCCATGCTATGTCTACTTACATTTTCCACATCCCACCTTTAAGTCCATCCTTACCTTTTTCATTTTTCTATATTGGAGGAAAAAATTATATCATGTGTGTACATGAAATATTTTTATCAATTACGTATAATGGGGGTAACATTTATGTCATGTTCCCACATGAAATATTCTTATTAGTTACCTACAATGGGGGAAAACTTATTTACCTTGATCCTATCTCCAATTTATGTACTTTGTATGCCTATCATTTCATATCTAATGTTTTCTTGTCACACAATGTTATCTATGACATTCATTTCATGCTTACTAAACTTAGACATGTTTTTTTTTATTTTACTATGACATATTTGAGAGATGATTGACATATTTAATTGATTATACTCTAGCAATGATTATTTTATTGTGACATGATGTATTGATAACATAAATGTACAATGTTTTTTAATTTCTAAGAGATCTATTAAATCCTTGAGAAAGTTAACCCTTCTCTATTTTATTTTTTAATAAAAAATATAATGTCAATTTCTTCACTACCATTTTCATGAAGGTTTCTAGTCAATATAGATGTATTTCCTTCTATGATCATTTTTTATATTATCCTTATTAAAATAAAAACTATATTGTGGGTTTATATTTCACGATATCATGTAAAATAAGATTGCACTTTTGGTCTCTATTTATAAGTATTAACAAAGATATAAGGAAATGAATAACTATCATCTAAACCTTAAAAATAAATTTAGGGATATATTTTCTTAGTCTTCACATTGTTCCCCTAGGTCCCTAAATTAGAATGAGATAGTAAAGTACTAGAACTAAAAATAATTAACAAAATATATTAACTCCATGCTAGCCCCAAATAAAGTTTTCTATAGAAACTTTCTTGTGAATAGATACAGATGCAACTTAGTAGCATAATATTGTGTATTTTTATAAGAGAATTCCATTTAGTAAACTTATTCAAAAACTTGATTCTTGAAAACGATAAGAAGACAACAAGGGATTTATAGATTTTCTAAGAGATTAGATTGAGAATGAGGAGAAGATTGACGACTTGGAGTTAAATAAATTAATTATGGAGTCATCTCAAGAAACTAGAGAAGATAACTCAAATGATAATAGAGAATTATCATTTCAAGGTACTAGGATAATAATATTGAATTATTTTAATTCATTAAATGGATAAATGAGAAGAAATTTCTATTAGAAGAAAAACTTAAATGATGAGGTGATAAATAGAAATTTTATTTATTTATTAAAATGGATAATTAAATCTCATTAATAAAATAATAAAATATGAATTAATTAATTAATTAATGGATAATAAGGGGTGATCCTTTAGTGAAATGATGAGGATTCTCTCTTGTAGTACCAACAACAAAGGTTCAAACCTAATAGGGTTACTCTCTATCACATCAACAATTGAGGGGTCCCCAAGATCTTGTATCTTGATTTACCCATGGGATGTGGAGTGGGATATTTGCATTCCACCTAGGGGTACATCCCTAGCTTAAATTTAGGGGTCAATCCCACAGTGTGATGGTTACGATGTGGCATTGTTTTTATTACAACCAAGGTTCAAACCTCTGCTAGGATACTGTGATCATAGACACGATGCCTCCACTAATCCAAAATACTCGTAAGCTTGTACCACAATATTGAGGTTGGTAATGGTATTCATGCCATGAGATAAGTGTCCAAGCCTATGTTTTTGCAATCCCTCATTGGGTTGCTATGCTCATGTAGATTTGTGATGCCCCCTCAATTTTCTTTGTTTGGAAGCTTCTTAGATGTCGTCTAGACTTTATGATATTTTTGTTAGACCCTATGTTACTGTTTGATAGACATTATGACTCTGTGGGATACTATTCAAACATGGTGATATTTTGATGAGTAGATGTTGAGACTGTTTGATAATATTATGATGCTTAGCTTAGTGATATTGATGTCCTCCAC
>VDFB02002108.1:0-25383 GCA_007258455.2 Sequoia sempervirens | reverse complement strand
TTCGGCATGGTGTGAAATTAGTGTCCAGAAAGCATCCTTCACAACGCCATCAATCTCAGCAAACTCAAGTGTGGAATGGAAAATTCTCGACATGCTTCTTTTACTTATCTATCTTCTCTTCTCTGCGTTCAATCCAAGTATGCTTATTCTTAATTGGTACTTTCTACCAACACACTTATAACCCACTTCTGAGACCAACTGTATCTCTTCATCATAGAATCTTGTAATGTTTCTTGTAAATACTATCTTTCTTGTAATCTCCACGTTAAACATCTTGTAGTCATGTTTACTAAAACTAACTAACTTTGTAACAACAGCACCGGCCCAAAGATTTTATTGAGATCTCAAGGGAATTGGTTTTTTAAATTTATAGATTAAATTGTTTCAAATTTGATTAATTTCACATTTGATCGTTGAAGCCCTTTATTATTTCTAATTAATATGTTGATAAATATGTGATAAATATCAACAAGGAATTCAAGACTCGAAGCTTCCCTGTGGTAATAAGGCAAACAGCCAATTTGATTCTACAAAGAACTGCTATCGACCCAGAATCAAATATAATCGTTGTTATGGGATAGATAGCTTTTAAAATTAGATTTTACTACACAATATTCGCTGTTCATTTATCTTTAAATATATAAGACTAAATCATAAAGCTTTACGAAGCTAAAATATGTTGGAGAATGGAATTATTAGGAAGTGAACAATGAAAGATTATAAAGCTATAAAAACTCACTCTTTTTTATTTTAGAAATAATTCTCAAGGAATTTTTTTTTTGGTAAATAAGAGGCCAAGGCCAAAATTATTGACAAATCAAGAATAATATATCAGGAAACATATAATATGCAGTTTATATGTATCTTGCAAATGCTGCACTTAAACACAGTTTCAAAGCATTCTTACCATAAAGCCCTTAAACTATAAACATCATAAAGATATTAAACAATCTGTAAAAGAACAACCAAAAACATAAACCCTCCACCATATACTTCTTCCTGCTGCCTAGAAGACTTCGAGCGACGAGCAACTCAAAGGGGTTTAAGAATAACCGCAATTTCCATCATTATCTAACCACCAATTTTCTTCGTAGCCTTCCACTGCTAACTTAGATAACTCATCAGCCTCCTTGTTTGCCTCCCTATAGGTATGGTTGATGGTGTAGCACTCAAAATAAGCTAAGATTGACATTATTCTGTCCAAAAGAGCTTTTAATCTCCAGTTTGGAGTCATTGTTGATCTAACTGCATCTCCATTTTGGAGTCGTTGTTGATCTAATTGCATTGACTGTTATGGCTGAGTCTCCTTCAATCTCAAGATTCATAACTTTCCTCTTTTTACATTCAATTAGTCCGAGATATAATGCATTGAATTCTGCAATATTATTAGTATCTTTTGGAAGAGGAACTACTAACTTACCAATGGTGAACCCCTTGTGATCTCTAATTATGCAACCTACTCCCGAAGGGCCAGGATTTCCTTTGGAAGCCCCGTCAAAATTTAATTTCAGCCAACCTTCCTGTGGCGGAAACCAAACTGTTTGTTTTCTCTTAGAGGAAACATCATAATTTCCTAAGAAAGGGGGAATTTTGAGACCTGACCAGTTGAATCTCATTCTACCATCCCATTCTATAAATATCCCCTTAGTGTTAAGTTTTAAGGCCAACTTACTATTTATGTTCTCCACTATGGAGCTTTCTACCAAATTAAGCACCGATTCTATAGAACGAGCTTTATTATCAAAAGTTCTTCTATTTTTTTCTTTCCAAATTTCCCATACCAAGACTGAAGGGCTGATTTCCCACAGGCAACTTAGAAGACCATCTTGAGGTCTAATTGGCCTACCCTGAAATAAGGATATAATGTCATTTGGGAGGGCTGTAATCCAACCTAGCTTCGCGCAAAGCCATCTCCAACATTTCGTTGAGAAAGGACATGTTAAAAGAAGATGATCAGTGTTTTCGTCTTGTGCTTTGCATAATGTGCATCTTGAAGGGCCTTCAAAGCCCATTTTCCTAAACCTTTCAGCTGTTAAGATTTTCTTTCTTGACGCTAACCAGCAAAATACTCCTGCCTTTGGTAAAATTTTGCTGCTCAAGGAATATTTAACTTCTGTGTTTCTATTCAATAAATTTTATTTGATATTCTATAAATTAAAGAAGGCTCATATTTATCAGTGCAAAGCAAGAATGATTGTTTGTTCCTAATAATTTAATTGATAGAAATTTCATAAATGGTTACATTTGATAGACAAAATGATAAAAAGGAGAAAAACATCTCTTCCACTCACCTCTTCAATTCTTTTAGCCAGATTTATTTTCATCTTTTTTTAATGTTAATTATACACAAAATTTGGTTTATGGAAGGCTAATATGTTTAGCAACCAAATATATTTAGAGAGAAATGTTGATGTAAATCAATTGACATTGTAAATTATAAAGATTCATCATAGGATAATAATAAAGTCATCAAATATTATAGATTTAGTGATGTAGGAGTATTTTGGGAATTAGTTGATTACTACCAATTTAAAATATTTATTCTTTTATTTGACCATTTTTTTAATTTAGTTTGGTAAGAGAAAGTTCAATGGTTTTTAATAGGGAAAACTTGGATGTAACTCTAAGTTAATATCAGGTTAGATGTATATAACATGAATCTGATCTATAGAATAATGAATATATGAATTTATTAAATAATGTGTATATTTAATGTTTGGGATAAGATCAAGTTTGACATGGTTAGAAATGGATAATTTGAAATGTTTATATATTGAATCTCATTATACTTTATTATTTGATTATAAATATCAATTTTTTTTAATTTAGTTTAATAAATAATCTCACTTTGTTTTAACATAGTTTTTTCTAAAATTTTAAATATACAGAAATCTTTACTGACAAAATTGATCCCCATAATGAAGTGACTTACAAGGTTCATTGATTTATTAATATAGACCCTAAAATAAAATAATTTTGATTTTAGTGTACATTAATATAACTTATTACATCTATTGAAACTGTTATTTAAAACTGCAAAAGGTGAAGTGATTACAGGCAACAGAACTAAGCTGAGACGGAGCCTTTGAACAGAGCATAGAAGTAGTGAAGCAATTAAGAGAAAGCTTTCATGAAGATGATGAATTTTATCAAAGACAGTTTGCGCCATTGGCAGTTTCAAAGGTTTCTATTATCTTGGGAGTGATAACAAAAGATGGATTGTTAAGTTTGCAGAGAAACCCAACGTGGCTAATACCTGGGCAACGCTGACGCCATCAAAGAATTGTTTACTAGGGGTACTCAGATCGGGGCAATGTAGAGGACGTTCATTTTTTTAATGAAAAAAAAATGTTGTTTATTATGTTTAATTTAAAAAACATGTAAGCTTTATGAAGAATTTGAGGTCTTAATTTATAGAAGAGTTTATGATGGAAATCGATGATACTCAGGGCAATATAGTAGATGGCAGTATGAAAATATAATACGAAGATACTTCTATAATAGTTTATGATAGAAACCGATGATACTCAGGGCAATATGTCCTTTTTTTGAAATTTTGTATGTAATAATGGATCTTAATTTATAGAAGAGTTTAAATATAGTAGATGGCAGTATGAAAATCTAATACGAAGATACTTTCATAATAGTTTATGATGGAAACCGATGATACTTAGGGTAATATGCCCTCTTTTTTAATATTTTGTATGTAATAATGGAAACTAGAATGATCTGTTTGGTATGGTTGGATGACTGTAATTCTCTGCATGTAACTGAAAAGTTTCAAAGATTAATATATTGGTCTTGTTGTTTATTGATCGAAAAAAATATAGAAGAGTTTAATAGGATGACAGGATGAAAAATATGATAGTTATAGGTAAAGAAAAATAAACATAAACCAGGTATAATCTAAGATAATGAAATAAAATTTTATATATAAACATAATTTAGACTAATAAAAGATAGTTGTAGGAATATATCATTTATAATTGAATGTTTGTTAAAAAAATTCATTATAAAATAGATAAAGATGTTTAGTTATAAGTTTGATGATGAATAAATCTAATGTAATAGAGAAAAATAAATATCCGTTGAGTCTCCCTTCTATCATGCAAGTAAAATAAAAATAATTGCAAGCTAAGTTTTACATCAATAATCATAAGAAGTGGAAGATGAGGAAATAGGGTTAGGACTTACACTTTCATAGAAAGTGGTAATGCTTCACCTAATACACTACCCATGGGATGAAATGGCATATTAGGCACTTTCATGTTGTGGTACATAGTAGTTCTTTGTCTTAACATGGTGATGGGTCTCTATGTAGGTATTTGGAATTGCTTGCAATCTTAGCATGAGAGTGTTAGGGACAAAATATTCCTCGATCGATTGGTTGTATCTATTGGACGAAAGGAATTAAATGAGAAAAATAATAGGACATGAAAATTAAATGTAATATAAAGATAAACATGCAAGCATATGAGTGATTTAAAGTAGCAATTGTAATAAATGTATCATTTGATAATCAAGTAAAACATCTCGAGTGACAACATGAAATTAGATGGGTTCTAGAGATAACATCAATAAACTAAGGTCACCCTTGACATTGACAAACAAAAAGTGGTGATTTTTCTTTTAATGGAACTTAGAAAACACCCACAGAAGTACATATGGCACTAGGATGGGCATATGACCCCAATGTGTCATCCAAGAGCATGATCACGCAAAGGTCGAGGTAAAGGCACTAGGTCTCTAGTGGTAGCATGGGTGTAGGAATGTTGATCCTCCAATAATATTATGAGATGAATTCCCATAGGAATATGCCACTTGTAGACTTGTTATTTCACAAAGGACAATCTAGTCAAAGTGTGCCAAAGATAGTAATGGAAAAGGGCATTGGATATATCATTAAATTTGTCTCTAAATTTCATGTAAATGTGAACTTCTATGATGATGCATGCCAAAGTAAACAAGATATCCCTGAGGAAACTATTTAAGTATTTTTAAATTCTAAAAAATATATTCTTAAAATATATAGTTCACAATTATATTCTCCCAATAATAACTCCACTAGAAACATGCAAAATTGAAAAAAACATGCAATGAATAACATCTATCAAATTGAAAGGTGGAATTTAGTTGTTGCTTATGGTTTAAAACATAGAATAACAATCTTCTACACTCTCATTCAAGGAAACTCTAGAGATCTCAATCCAATGATGAAGTAGGGGAAAAATATCTTGCAATAGGGTTTCCTAGGGTCTGATTAGAAACTAATGAGGGTTTCACCACCAAGCTAAGGCTTGGAAAGGCTAGGGAAAGTTAAAACCTAATGTTCAAACCTAGTGCAATGCAAAACTTCACTAAATGGCCGAAAAATGGATGTAAATTAGAATAAAAATTTGGGAGATCAGAGGTGTGCACTTGGAAATCTATAGAGGCCTGAATGAAGATTTGAAATGTTGAAAACATTGAATTTAATGCTAACTAAGACAGATACACCAAATTGGGTGATTTATTCCTAGATTAGTGATCCCACAATAATGGGTTACAGTTTTTGGCCAAATTTGACATTAAAATCAGGATTTTTCACCAGACATTCACTTTCTTACACCTATAGGAGCTAAACCATTAAGGTTTTGAAGATGAATCAAACTAGTTATTTGTTAGATATTTTGTGTAGATTCTAGTTATATTTTTAAAAAAAAATTAAAAAAAAATTTGTGAATCATTTTATGTAATTTTTAATAACTTATTTTTTCTACTAATCAACATTTTTAAAAAGTGATGTTTACTTCAGCCCACATAACTTTTTTTTATAGATAGGAAACAATTCTAATTTTTAAAATACAAAATTTTCACACCAATATCTAGGGGATGGATATTTTTTTCATAATTTTTGTTACATATATTTTTTTAATTAATTTTCCAAGTCAAAGATAATTATAATTTGACAGAGGTGTAATTTCAAGTACTATAAATTTTTTTGTATTCATTTGAATTAACTTATTATTTTTTTGTTGGAATAAGGACATCAATACCTAGTGCACATGTATTTTTTAGAATTTTTTTTCTCTATTTTTCTATTTTTTCGTATGTGAAATAAAGAACTTGATGTTGATTGAAAATCCTAAACTCACAAGCAGAAATAAAAAATAAAAATAATAATCAAATTAAAAATATTTAAAATTATACTTTTAGGAAGCTTATAATAAGGGCTATAGGCTTACAAAACAAAAATTTTAAATGAATTCATTTGATCACCCAAAAGGTAAATCAAAAGTGGTTTTTTATTAGCATTTTGATAGGTGTAGAGGAGACTCGATTATAGGTATGGTTTAAATCTAACAAGGTTCTATCCAAGGGGGTTTGATCTAAGGGGGTTTGATCAATCCCTCTTTAATTAAAATAATTTAACTGGAACCTTTAAATTCATAAATCATTGTATTTTCTTAAAATATGTGATTTCAAGCAAAAATCGATGTCCCAAAAAGTGTAACCCATTATTGTGGCAGACCCTTAGGGTTTTTTGGAAACTCAAAGTTTGATTCTACTCTTTAATGCCTGTTGTGTCTTCTCCATTTTATTTTTGTGTTTGAATCTCTGGTTTGCAACCTGTAGACGCCTTTTAATGATCTCCAATGCAAGGTGACAAATTTCTCCAAACTTTCTCTTCAATATTTCTTCAACCTAGATCTACAAATCACACACTAATTAGAGGGAAAAATGTTGTTTTGTTAATAGAAAGGGGGTTGCCTTGGTCAAACCCCATTTGTTGTAATCAAAATTTGTAATGAAATGAAGGAATGATGAATGAAAAACATGCAATGTTACAACTCACCAAACCCTAACAATAAAGTGTTGCAAATATGTATGAAGTGGCTCCAATGGATGTAGATCTTGACTCTTGCTTGAATGTGATAGATCTTAACTTGATTGCTAGCTTGAATAAAAAAACCCTACATCACAATTGTTAGCTCAAAAACAACATGATGCATGATGACTTTGACATAATGCTTGATACTTGAATAATGCTCTAAAATACTTGATAATCATCTCTTGAATGCTTTTGTATGCTCTTGTAAGCACTTTAATTCTCTTGTGAACTCATTTTCTATAAGGATGCTCATTCAACTTGCTAGATGTAAAATGAGTAAAAGAAACTTGTATTTATACTTGTTTATGGCAAATTTCCCAGAATTACAAAACTACAAGCCAACCTCAGATCTAGGAGAATGAAATACTATCAATAATTTGAATTAAATTTAATTTTGGGCCACACAAGATTCATAAGCAAAAAGTGACATATGAGTCTCATTAGGCATTAATTATGGGACACATTTTAAAAAATGCTTAAAATGATTGAAAATATAGATCAACGTCCTAAAACCTAGGTGGGACTCATATGCCCAAGGTGGTGTATGAGTCCAAAATACCTAAATCTAGGGTACACAACTTTAAAAAACTTGAAATATGATTGAATGTTAGTTTATGTTAGGATTATCCTTGAGAAGATGCATTAATTAAGGTTTGTGAATGTAAAATAAGGCCAAATAAGGCATAGAGAATCCCAATTCATAATGAATACCTTAGATAAGTGTGAAAGTGTGGTACAACACTTTACAAAACATTAAATAAGGTACAATTAAGTTCATTTAGTTCACATGATCCCAAGACCTAATGTAAGTATGTTAAACACGTTACAACACTAAGTCAACACATTGTTAAGCTCAATTTTATCAAAAGGGCCCAAAAAAGTGTGAAAATGTTATAGACATTGATAGTTTTCAACACTACACTTAGCCTCCACTTTAGTGAGAAGAGTAACTTAATTCAAATTCACACTAAAGTACACAAGATCACATCAAGATGGGTTTAGTCATACCAATGGTAGTGGGATAAGACAACAATGACCAAGAGGGTTGCACAAGCCCCTAGGATCGAGATCCTATAGAAAACTAACATAGGAAAAAGAGAACACACATAAAAAATGGCATAATGAGCAATAACAAGGTACAAGCATACATTTCCAAAGGCAAGGAGAAAATAAAAAGAAAAAGAAAAAGAACGGTGGATCAAGCTTCAACTATTTTTCCATCATGATGTGGATCATATCTATAGGCTATTTGTCCAAAAATGCATACTCAATCTAAGACAACAAAAAATTAGGTTGTCCAATAGGTGAGTATCCAAAGAGGTGAGACACATACACATGTGATTGGTATGCACTCACACACACACATCAGTTGGTATGGGAAAGTCATGCCTCAGATCAGCTTCCCATCCAACTAGACTAAAGTTATACCTCCCGGTAACTTTGATAAGGCACCATGCAACAATGAATTTCAAGCTTCATGAGGAAAGAAAAGCTTCATATGCTTGAAAATCATGAGAAAACAAGATGGCTCCATAGGAAAGCAAGGCATATTATGCAAGGTGGCCATATAACCAAAATTTTGTAAATACAAAATAGAGAACATTCAAAGGATTTGTTCGTAGTTCATGTGAGGTCTTTAACCTAGGGAACATTGTGTCTAATGTCTCCAAGAGAAGACTAGTCAAATAATAGAAGATTCACAACTTAGGGGATGCAATATGTCACATCAAGCCACTAAGAGGAATATAATATGCTAAGAGAGATCATCCTCTTGAGGAACATCACACTGAATTTCACCACAAAGCAAGAGATGCATCACATGAAATAAGAATACTACACCATGAAACATGAAAAATGAAAACAAGAATAATTCCAATATATGCCCCCACTTTAAAGAAATTTATAAACACTATGCTATGAGCAATTACTTTAAAGTAGCAAATGATAAATGCTAACAATAAATAGGACATGGGAGATCACTTGGAAAGTGCTATGCCAAGTCATATGTTTCCAAATGAAGCTACGTCGTAAAAAGGAAGGGGTTTCCCCTAAAATGAAACTCCAAACACATATAAGGGATCTATGGATTCACAATCAGTATGTTCTTGCTACAATGATTTTAGAGAGAATGGAACTATCATCATTCCCCAAATACTCATAGAACTAGAAGAATGACACAAAGAGAGGGAAACAAAAACTTTCGAGTCAACATGGAAGAGACATAAATACCTTTGATGCCTTGCTTCATCCCCAAAAGGAAAAAACAAGACAAAGAAAAAGAAAATCTTTTGGGTCAACATGGAAGAGACTTGAAGGTCTTGATGACTTGCATCATCCCCAAAAGGAAAACACAAGACATAAAAGATAAATGAAAAATTTTTGGGTCAACATGGAAGAGGGATGAATGTCTCGATGCCTTGCTTATGATGGAGCTCCTAAAATTTTCATGTTCCTTCTCAAAATCCTATTAAATTTTGGGTTAGGTTTGTATCTGAGGGCTTAGGGCTTCTACACTTTCTACCATTTGAGGGTTTTAGTTTACCTAAGATCCTACTATAAAAACCTTTGAGTTTATCTCCTTGCCAAGGTTTTAATTCTCTGTTAACTCCTTGTTGCCGGTTCCCAGTCTTTTAAGCTATGACTTATTCCATCAAAATACATGAAGTGACTGACCCTTGTTCTAGTCTTATCAGTTGTTATATGTTAGCTCATTGTTTTAATCCTATGGATTATAAACCCGTCAACCTAGTTGGGTCCCTTTGTTAAAACTAGCAATTTTGGCATGTGTAGATATGAAAATATTTGGTGATCATTCAATTTTTACAAGAAGATCTTGGTCGTTCCCCACACACCCCGTTCCATTTCATTGCTTACTATTTTATCCTCACAAGCTAGTGGGCATAAACCATGTAAGCGGCGTGTAATAGTGGGACCAATGTCTGAGTTGAAGATAGCGGGTGATATTGAAGGGAGATTGATGATGGTTGTTTAGTAACATGGTTGTGCCTCCACCATTCCCCATTCATCCGCTCCTTTTAATTTTTCATTAAAATATTCACGTGGGTTGGCGGGTGATTGTCGCATGGCGAGTCTGACTGTGGCCCCAATGTTTCCATGTAGTCAATGTGCAAAGCTTTGAAATAAATCAATGGCTAATAGCAGGTGATGTGGGTTAATGCTGACCATTCCTCACTATCCCGTGTGGGCCCCACCTTTACTGATTGATTCCTAATGGGGTGGAAAGTGATTACCACGTGGAATAACCCAAAAGACATGGAAGCATTAGAGCAATGGAAAATATTAATCAAATATTTCAACACGAGGCATAGAGAATAAAGTTTGTGCTACTAAAAGAAGATATAATGCATTTTTTTGAGATATTTTAATCTGGGCCATTGATGGTATAACAAGAATAAGTTTGTAGGTAATTGGTCTTGGATTAGGATTTGAGTATGAAGAGGTTGTGGGACTTAATCTCAGCCCTTCCCCATCTCCCCTTTGATGAAATTTTCACACAAGCTAAGACTCATGGGGCCGAGGGAAAGAAGACACATGGATTTTGGATACAACGACAAAGGAATGGTGGAGCTAGTAGATCACTAGAAAGTGGTTCCATGTGGATTTCTGTCATTTGATAAGTATTGTAGTTGTGTATAGTAAGGATTTTCCAATCAAGATGACTAAATCTAGATCATCCATCAGTTAACATGCCCATGCGATCAATGGCTGGAATTCAAAACTTAGTTTAAGGACAAGTGAGCTATTTTGGTTCATGTGAGTGAGCCTTAATAATGAAAAGGACATCAAGCTACCGGAGAAGAAGGTTGTGTAGCTATTAAAATTTTTCTTGAAAGCACAATTAATCATTATAAAGGATATTCTACACACTTGGAGAGCTTGTGTAGTGGTTTATAGCCTTTTTTGATGTTGAGGCTAGTGTTATCAACCTACAAAAGAACCAGTAGGTGAATTACTACCTTCCCCTTAGAATTATTGATAGAGTTGTGGTTTCCCAAATCTTTGAATCTGTTAGGGTTTTTTTTCTTGTTTCTACATTTTAAGGTTTGATGTTCATAAAGGATAATTGGTTGGTCATGCATTGTCATAATTAGTGTAAACACCTTATCTTAGTTGTAAGCCATGTCCAAGATACCAAAAACCATGCCTTGTAACACCTTTTGTGGCATGGCTCCTAAAGCACAACTAAAAGCATCTTCATCTAAAAGGGAAGCTTTTTCCCCCAAAAGACCTTTGAATAAAGATGTTACTAACTAGTTACCACCCTCAACTAGTGAAAAACCTAAGGGTCAGCTACTTCTCTGAGGTTTGCAAGTAGTAGAGGGTTTTATTGATAAGAAAAATTCTATTAAGAATGCCAAATTACCTTATATTGGGTGGGAATTGTTCTATAGTGGGTTCAAGAATAGAAACCTAGGTATTCTAGTAGGTAAAACTAGAATGCCAAATTACCTTATACTAGGTGGGAATTGTTCTATAGTGGGTTCAAGAATAGAAACCTGGGTATTCTAGTAGGTAAAACTGGAATTGTGACCTAGGGAAGTTGATTGTGACCAATGTCTACATGGATGTTTATTTACTCAAAATAATGGCCACCAATTATGACCTAGTTACAAGAAATATAAGAGTTACATATGATGGGGAGGAAATGGTCAAAATTACCAAGTAGGAATTTGCTCATGTTTTCAAACTCACTAGATGGAGTGATGAAATGCCTAAGATCAATGAAAACACTCTCAAGGAGGAATATGATAAGACTATGCTTGCATTAAGAGTTCAAATTCTACCAAGATATCTAGCATAAATTGTAGGCTGAAGGATTACAATAGGGAAATATGATAAGGAGCCTTTCCTTGTTAATTATTTTATTTCCTACTTCCAAAAAACTTTTTACTCTATTTTCCAGATAATTGGTTATGATCCTATCACAAGAATTCCTATGGAATGGATGTATATGGAAACCCATATTCAACACCCCCAATATTGAACAATACATGACTATGTAGGGATTCTTGTAGAAAAGATTCATGAGGGCTTAATAAGGTTGAAGAAAGATGCAGATGGAGTAAGGTTTAGCTGGTACTCATTGTTGATGTATATGTTTTTGTTCAAAGGTGCACCTTACTTGGGGCATAATATGACTTTGGATAGGCAGGAGGGTAACTTGGATTTTCCCATGCAATGTGGGACTACTGCCTTGGACAAGGATGACATGACATATGATTATGTGACATTTTAAAACTTGTTTGCTTCAGAATTAATGAGAGTGTTGGTTGTGAGTATACCTAGAATTCCCATAGATTTGCATGACTTCTTAAGAGCCAACGAAAGAAGGCCTAAGTTGGGAGTTGATCAAAATTGGGGAGATATTATCCCATACCCTAATTACACTATTTTAAGATTATATAGTTCCACTATTGCACCTCACTTGCTACCAAGCTATGTGCCAGAGAGAATTGGTTTCCTTGAGGTGATATGGCAATTGGGAAGTGTGGAAAATGAACATTTCTTGAATCAAGGAAAAGGAACATTATTTCCTTTATATACATGCTTTTCTAATTTTGTGATGACAAAAGGAGGTTGGAATAAGATACTTGATATACTCAAGACCTACTGCATGCATAGAACATTTGAGAGGATGAGATATGATCCCAAAGGTTTTATGGCCTGGTTGAAGAAAAGGAACCAGAGCTACAAATTTGTGCAAATTTTCTAATATCTAAAGGATGTGATAAGAAATGTGTTTGACCTTTTGGAAGAAGAAAAAAGAAAAGAAAGGTGGATTTTCTTCAATAAGATGCAAAGAAAGATAAAGAAAGGTGAACCTAACTTGAAGGTTCTTCTAGAGATTGAAAATATAATGCAAAAGGTGGAACATGTATCCAGTAATTTTGAGGCAATAGTGGACCACCTTGAGACTAAAGGGGTATTAAGTAAGGATAATTGGAAATCCCCCATTGAAGAAGAATAGGGTGGGAGAGAAGGCCCTACGATGGAAGAGAAATATACATCTCAAGCCCCTGAAGAACCAAGAATAAAGTTCTTTGTAAGGAGAAAGAGTAAGGAAAAGAAAAATGGTTTAGCTCCCTCTCCTTCCCAACAAGAGGAGCACAAGCCTCCTTCTCCTACGTCACAAGTACTACCACCATCTCCTCCAAGGCCAATAGAGCCTAAAATTATGGATATTGATTCTCCACCACTTAATGCATCACCACCAAAAGAGACACTATTGAAAAATAATTTTTTTAAAGTGATTGGTTTGGTAGACTATGTTGATGAAGAATCTAATGATGAAATTTGGGTATCAGAGTAGGAAATGCAAGGAGTGCCCACTGCACCACTAATGAGGGTGACACAAAAATTGGGTATGAGATTGAATAAAGTTGATCTCACAAGGCTCAATAGCAAAGATGATATGTGGGTAGTAGCATGCACAAGTTTTGTAGATGATGACTAATTTGTAAAGTCTTAGGATTTTATGGAATTTTCACATAAAGAGCTAAAATAGGTGAATATGTCAGCAACCTAGATATAGAAAGAAGTCTTCATCTAAAATTTCCTGATGTCACCATCCAGACAAAGGTATTGAATGAAATGAGAGATAAATTCCAAAAGATGAGTGCAAAGGAGGGTTTAGAATTGGGAAGAAATAGTGGTACTTTTTTGCTTTCAGAATGAGATTTAGCTTCTTCCATAGCCTTTGATACAATAAAAAGATGTGATAGACCTCTCTACAAGTTAGAAGAAACTACAATTGCATTACAAGGGTGTACTTTTAGTGAGCAATAGGATGCATTAGCTATCTAGTCTCTAACCCTGAGTACAATGAAGCTTGATATTGTTGAGGCTACACCTACTACAGTGGAGGCCTAATAATAAAGAGGGTATCAAAAACATCGACTCTAGAGGCACTAGACATGTTAGCACATGTTGCACAATTCACAAGGGTCACTATAGTATCTATAACTGTAGAAAAGGAGAAGCTCAGGACAAAAAACAATGATTTGCTAGTTAAATATGGGAAGCTTGAACAATACAATATGTAGTTACAAACAATGGTAGCTTTATCAGAGGATAAGTTGCAAATTTTGCAACCAAGAAAGCATAAGGCATACCGATATTGACTTACCTACTTCTTCACAAAATTTGCATCCCCTAAATTTATCATCGAAGTGAGTTCCTCATGGGAACTTGTGCCATATAACATGGGAAATGTTCCCATTTCAATAATAGAGCCTAGTACATTAGAAATGCCATAGGTTGAGGAAAATATCAATAGGGAAGAGTTGCTCAAGCAGTTAAATGAATATAAAGAGAAAAGTGACAATCATGATAAGGAAATTTTCAATAGCAATATAAAGATTGTGACTATAGTTTTGGAGCATTTGAATAGAGGAGTGAATAATAGATTGAATACCATTCATTATAGCTATTCATCGATGGTGGCTGCCATAAATAATTTTGGCAATGACAAGGAGATAGCTATTCCACTTATGGAGGCATGGATCCCTAGAAAGAAGGAATTGAGATTGATGTCAATTGGAGCTAAGCAAGATGCCAACCATACTAAAAAAATTTAAGCCCATTGTTACTCTTGTAGGTACAATTGAGGGGTACAGGGGAAATATTAAAATTTTGGAGATCAAAATAAGGGAGTTGGTGAAATATTTTCATCAATCACATCATGGTCTCTTTCCATCCATGTTCTAAGGGATGATGGTGGCAAAAAAACCCTACAAGAATGGAAAGATGAAATTAATAAATATATTTCATATAGGACAATTTTAATTTATCAAGATTATGATGTGGGCACACTAACGAAAAATATGGATATTTTGGCTCATGCAAAGATTGTCTTGTTGGAGTTTGATAAGGAGACCACCCAAATTGTTACCAAGTATGCACCTTATACAGAAAGTGCAGATGAGGTCATGAATTTCAATTAGCCTACTGAAGAGGAATTCTTTGCATGGATAGGTAGATACTTAGAGAGGGTGGTGGATTAATAAGAAATTGTGAGATGGTAATTCAAAAATTTTGATTCTAAAGTTTGCAATCATGATGAATAATGGATAGGTGAAAATGCATAGCATAGCCTAGATTTAGTACAGATTAGGCTTTTTCTAAAGTATAGAAAATATAGTGCATCTTCTTCAAATTGAATTGATGACAGGGTTGCAGACATGGACTTATCCTTTGTCCTTTCTTTTCTCTTTCTTTCATACTTTCTTTCTTTACACTTGGTGTGTGTGGGAACAAATTTTGAGGTAATTGTTTGAGGATACTTTTTGAAAATGGGACTGGATCTCCAACAATGAATGAAGACTACTTTTATTTCACATATGTTTCTATAAGAAGGAATTCAAGGCTAGAAAGTAGGGGTTTGTTGTTTTGTAATCAACATTGTGAATTGTAAAAGGAATATCAAGCATGTTTTAGGTTTTGTCTTAAGTTTAGAGTCTATTGTTATGTATGAAATTTTGATCTAACAATGTAGAAAATACAATAGAATGTGATACCAATTGCATGGCTATTGTCTCTCCTTTGTACTCGTTTTATGAGTTATGAATGAAAGTAATCAATGATTTTTTTTCTCATCTTTGTCATTTCTCAACAGATGTTTAATTACATTCCTGCTTATTAGTTCAATGAATTAATATAAATACTTGGATGAGATTGTTAACTAGGTTCTTTGATATTTGTAAGTAGTGATGATCATGAACATAATGTGGGAGTGTTGTAATGTAGTGTTTCTTGAGATTGTAAGTTGCTATTGTTGAGTTATTATCTTGTTGCATAGGTTGAGATTGACTTCGTGTTTAGGATAAGGCACTAGTTCATGCAAAATATTCATAATTTAGTTTTTGGGTTGATTCATTAGCTAATCACTTTTTATTCACAAACTTTCAAATGGAAACTATTGTAGTTATTTTGTGCTGAGTTTTGTTGTTCTTGTGCTCCAATTTTAGGATAAAATGAGCTATCAACTTGTTTGATATACTACGTTGTTGAGTAATTGTATGAGAATTGTTTGTTTTGTACAATGTATGAAAATAGTGGTCATACAAATTCTTGAGCATACATTGTGGGATCACCCTCTCAGGTTTCATAGAGCCCAAAGTGTAGGAGTAGAAGTCTTGCAACTTTTACTCATTTGTTGGCCAATCCTTTTATAGTACTAAGTATTGGAAATGGAAAAGTCCATAGGTATTTCTGAAAATCAGTTTGGTTCTTAAGAAAATAACCAACAATCTCATCCCAAAAAGGAAAACATAAGACAAAGAAAAAGAACAAAGGAAAAGGAAAATGACATAAAGAAAAATGTAGATACAAATAGAGGAATGCCAAAAAGAGAGAGAGAAATCAAATGGAACATCACCAGGGATCACATTACACACACAATCACATGAAAGAAAAAGAAATAATGCAAAAAAACTAGTAAGGCACATGTGAGTTAACCTATTAGAAGGTTGTTCGCATCCCGATCATGTTCATCGTATACAAAAGATGGACAACTAGCCAAAGGGACAATATCAAGTACCAAACTAGGGGCATCACCAAGTTCAACACTCTTCTTAGGAGAATTGTCATTTAAGCTCATAGAAGATGAAAATAATGTATTCAATTCATTATGCACCTCCTCACCAATTTTAGCACCCTCATCATCATCATCATCTAAATGAATCGCAATAGGAGGTTGAATGATAATGTCTAAAGAAGGACATAACTTTTGTTGCAATATGGGATCATTTTGTTTTAGCAAAGGGGAAGACTCATCTTGCATTTGTTCAATCAAGTTTGGATTTTTATTTTATTTTTTTGGTTCTTCGTCTAACCTTCAAGTGAGAGCACAATGTCTACACCTATGCTTTCTAGCACTTTTGTTTCTTTTAGTACGACCTTCATGTTGCACTTGTGTAGGAGTGAGTTGATCAATCATAGGTTTTCTTTTCTTCCCTAAGGGGAGGAATGAATGGCCCATGGACAATTGTTCAACCACTTTCCCTTTATCTTTATAAACTTTTTTATTTTAGGAGGTGTGATGGGACTGTTTTCGTTATCTCTTCATATTTTGTAGGAAATAGTCAAAGGTTTTATCTTAGGTTGATCTTTGTTGTTTGGAATGTCTTTAGGTTCAATTGTGGTTTCGTCAAGGATGGTAGGTTTGGTCATGGGTTCAGGCATCTTTTTGAGGGATAGTTTTTCTATGCATTTCACCTTGAACTTTTGGTAGGATTTGAAAAGGAAGTCTTCTCAAGGTTTAATAGGTTCCATAGGCTTGGGCCAGAAAAAAATTGATGAAAATTTTCCATGGGAAGACAAAGGGTTAAAGCCACTATGATGCACAACAAAAATTTAATTGTCAAAGGGAAAATTTAGGAATTTATGCACAATCGACGGGACTACTTTCATGGAGTGCAACCATAGGTAACCAAGCTTCACACAGAATTGGTATAATGTTGATATGATGGAGAATGAGAAAAATGATTTTTTTAGTCCTATTTGCAAAGGTAAGGTGATTGATCCCATCATAGGGCAAGTGAAACCGTTATCTGTCTTAATCCATGCTTTTGATTTGTCATATGTTTCTTAGTACAGCTCATTCACAAGTAAGAATTCTTCAGTGATCACATTCTATCCACAGATAAGATCTATCAATATCATATTAGTGGGCTTATCATAGATTCGACTGACTATGTAAAGAGGACCATTAGGTGCATATTTAAGTACATCTTTGGATGAGAAAGCAATGTCAAGAGGATTTTTAGGCTGGCCCTTACGATGTTGAGTTTCAACCAATGCAACCAAACCATCGATAGGATTTTGTTCTTGTTAATTAGTATCCATAGGAATTTGTTGAGTTGTGTCTATTTTCTCATCATCTGTGTCAAAATTCATCACATCTATCTTTTGAGTTTCATTAGCTTTGACAAATGAAATATTATGATTAGGCATAGGGTTGGTAAATATTTATAATTTTTGGTTAGGAGGGGCAATGGAATTTTTTCCTTGATCATTAACACCTCCAATGGAAAGCCTACTAGAATCAACAAGGTCTTGCATAAGTTGTTTAAGACACTTAATCTTCAATGTCATGTCTAGTTTTTCACTGATAATGGAAATAAGAATTTGATCTACAATTCAGAGGTAAAGGTTTATTAGGATCGGGACTTTTAATGAGAGGAAAAGTAATCATTTTCTATTCTAATTGGGAAGGTGAAATTGATAGCAAAAGATCCACTTGTGGATATGTTTTCATGTTGTTTGGTGTTGCTATAAGTTGGATAAGTGACAAGATATAGTCACTTTGTCCATTATGGAAGAAGTGTACATGGTAGCTACTCATGCTTGAAAATAATCCATTTGGCTTAAGAGGTTGTGTTATGATATTGGTTTTGATGTAGGAAAAATACTATTTTTAGCAAAGGATCCTACTTTTCAGGCTAGAACAAAGCACATTGATGTGGAGTTTCAATTTGTTCATGTGATATAGTGGAATGTGGGAAGGTGGACTTGAAAAAGGTTGTCACTAAATGGTCAATGTTGAAAATACATTGATAAAGCTAGTGCACAGAAAGAACTTCAAATGGTGTGCATGTTCTATGGACCTTGTTCCCTATTCAGTGATATAGTGACTTCTATACAGTCTTTGACAAGTAGGGGAATGTTGGGATTATGGTGTCTCAACCTTATAGAGTCCCAATATTATTTAATTTATTAAATTAGCCCTTTTTCTACATATTTTATTAATTAAAACTCAAGTGATATGAACTTTGAAGTTGATAAATCAAATTGTGGGAGCCATTTGCAAGTTGGCTTCCTAAAAGTTTGGTGGAGAGCATGAAATTGTGCCACTTGTCACTTGGGTGGTCAATTTGGAAGAGAATTTTGTAAGAACCCCTCGAAGTTGTGTCATAGTGATATGTGTACTTGCTTTTGAAAGTTATCACTTTTGTAGGATTTGGAAAGATGCTAAGCGAGACTATGACAACTTGGTTGGTTGACTAGAAGTCAAAGAGAAGTTTTAAATTGGAATTTGTCTTAATTTTCTCTAATGGGATGCCATGCATGTCAAGGATAATTAATATTTTCATAAAATATTAGATTTGGATGCATTGCATGTGCTTACATGTTGTTTCATGTTGGTGTATATCAATGCATGTTTCAAAAGATTGCTTTTTTGCTCAAATAGGACTTGTGCATGTTATTTTCTTTAGTTTGCATGCATGTAGAGACTATGGAGATGACACATGGTAGTCTTATGTTTCCATGATAGAGGCTTATAAATATGTGAAATTCTTATGCATTTTTAGTGTTGATTTTGGTATTTTATGAGAGGTCATTATATTTCTAGAATCACTCCAAATTTGTAACACATTGTAAACATAATTGCAAGAGAATAGACACTGATATGATATTGTAATCATCTCATTATTGATAACATAATTGATTTGTGATTTCGTGTGTTGGTTTTTCCTAAAAGGGTTTTCCCACATAAAATATGTGTGTTATGGTTTATCGATTAAATCTAAAAATTAATTTAACAATTCAATGTGCATCTAAATTGTAGTAGAGGAAATATGTGTAATAGACTTTTTTCAACCCTCTCTTGCCTCGATATGTGTTTGGAAGTTGTTTCCACACCTAACTTTCCTTTCATTTATAGATAGAAAATCATAATATAAAACACATTAATTTAATTCTTCAAACATATTATTATAACTAACACACTAACAAACTACAAGAATGATGAAAGATTCCTAGCAACTCATCTACTCATAATTTATATGTTAGGTTGTTCTCTTCCAAATCCTTCTTTACTTTGCATGAGCTTCCTTCATGTGTTGTGTAATTTTTTATCTTTTCCATTGATGAACTTATCATCCTCAATCTTCAACAAGTTTATTACACCCTTTAGAGATTCCCCACACATTACTTGGGATGTTGTGCTTCCAATAAGACCATTTATTAAATAATTATGAATAAAATATGCCTATGACAATATAGGGTCCCACTACATAGGTTTCTATTCCACTAAACATATCAAAATATTACCAATACTTTAATTAAGATGATAGGTAAAATATTAGGATGGTATTCCCTTAGAAGTGTACCTAGCAAGTTACTAGGCTCAAACTAGAGGTGTCATTTTATGTTGTAGGGGTGGGTTTCTATGAATAAAAGCATAGAATGGTAGGTTAGAGGTTACAAAATAGAAATTTTACTAGAATAACCCATGAAAATTTAAAGCAATGTAAGGTTCTATAATATGGGTTCCCATTGAGTATGCTAAAATAAATATGGTAGAAAAGAAAGTGGGAAGAAATGACACAAATGTAATGACATGAATCTTATAACTTGTTCTCCATCATACATTTTTTTGAGAAAGAAGATGATGGATGTACACCCAATAATATTGATAAGTCTTCAATCACATCCAAGGATCCTCTTGATGAGTTATTAGTGTTGATGTGATGATGGGTAAATTTAGATACTCCACAAAGCTACAAGATAACTAAGTTGTAATGGAGAGTGTTATTGATTTTGGTTTGGAGAAGGTTGGATTGATATATCTTGAGGATGGAGAGTAGATGGTTGAGATTTGGTTTGGATAATAATGGTAGAAGATTCATTAGAGGTTATATTTGATGAGGGATCACATAGTGACATCAATATATTGATGCATTTGAGAGAGGGGAGGATTGATAAAGTATTAACTTGGGCTAGAATTTACTTGACCTAATATAATGGACGAAGATGAGTCTTCACACACATATGTGAGAGGATGTATGGGAAAGAGGGACTGAAGACAAGTTTTTTCTCACAGATGTGTGGGGAGACCTTGGAAAGAAAATTTTGGACAAGTATCCTCAGAAACATGTGAGGATACTTTATAATTTTATTTGGACACATATCCTCTTACACATGTGAGGACACCTTGGAAAGAGAAAATATCATAATTATAAAAAAATTAGAAGAAAGAATAAAAAAGTCACAAACTCTGGCATACATCCATTCATCATTTATTTTAAATTCAAAATTGGCGTAAACAATTACACCACCTAAAGTGAATAAAAATAGAATTCTAGTTCATATATTTTTCATTAAATATTTTAATAATAAAACAATTTTTTGGCTTAACATTTTGAAATGAAATGTTGGATTTGAAGTTAAAGAGCATTAAATAATAATAAACAATGTTAGCCAGGTTGTAGTTCAAATCAATTATAGACATTATAAAAGAATAAAGCTTTTTGTAAAAGATTTTGAAAAATTTGTTAATCAATCGAAGACAACATATTTTAATTCTAATTGAGAACTAAAAATTAAAGTAATGGCAATAAATGAAACATTATTAGCATAAAAATATTTTACAATCTCTTTCTATACCATGTCATATTTATATCAGAAATTACTGTAGCTTATTATGTCAGTTCTTTTTTTAAGAATCTTTCTATGTAATATAAGAGATTAATCTTGAAATTGTTTTGAAAGAGTTTCAAGAAATTGTTAAATTAATTTTGCTAGAAAAGTATATTTTAAGTTTTAATTTGTCTTGACAGATCATTTGAATTCAAATTAATTGAATATGGGTTTCAGTGGAAAAGTTAGTGTGATTTCAGATGAACCATCTAAACAATTGAATTTAGAATGTGTTATCTAAGCATGTCTATAAAAACATTACAATTTAAACAGCCTCAAAATACAAATAGTATTCAGTAACAAAGTTGCATAAAACATAATTATGAATGATGTGTACACACTTGCCATTAGATAATAAGAATTTGATAACTGACAGACAAATATTTTTTGAAAAAAGTTTCATCGTGACACAAATTGGCCTAATTTACAGCCTTTGAGAGTAGACAAATTAGAAGAGAAGCACCTCCCATGGTATAATTCCTAAATCAGTGTATGGGCAGTTTGACTGTATAACTAATTTCAAGAAATTTAAATACTAAATAGCTAATAAGCACAGATAATGACGACAGATTATACAATTGCTTTGACAGTAAATACCTCAGGAATCTAAAGATTGTAGACCATTTCTTTCTGTAAAGAAGCATTTCCTTCTGCTTGACCGCTCCGCTTAATAACAAGAAGACAAAAACTTAATTACAAGAATTGGGAGAAAGGACTCCCGGAGCTAAAATTATGATCAGCTTGTCTTCTTGAAGGTCAATAATAGAGAAAGTTGTAAATGTCATTCCAGCGGGGATTAGAAGGCTCGGCGGCAATGTTGCGTAGAAGAACAAGGCGAAGCTCCTCTCTTCTGGCAGGTGGAGGCTTAGCAAGCTGTAAACTATAGAAAGATTGAACACGGAGATCCAAACCCCGCAAGGAATCCATGGAATAGGGCCCATCACCGTATATCTGAACGAAATAGACGTCTGGAGGAATTCCGTCATAGTATACCACCTGTCCAGGAAGTCCACCATTGAAGCGAACGACATATGTCTTTACTGTAATCACATTTGCTGGCTTGCAAGATTCAAGAGTTCTGAATTTTGTGTGTAACCAACGTGCTTCTGCACTTGGCCAGTCACCTGTCCATTTGAACAGGTCAACATTAACCCACCCCAGCTCCTGTTCGATCTGGTCATTCGAATAAAGTGTCCTCTCAAATTCGGCATGCTGTGAAATTAGTGTCCAGAAAGCATCCTTCACAACGCCATCAATCTCAGCAAACTCAAGTTGGGAATGGAAAACTCTCAACATTTTTCTTTTACTTATCTATCTTCTCTTCTCTGCCTTCAATCCAAGTATGCTTATTCTTAATTGGTATTTTCTACCAGCACACTTATAACCCACTTCTGAGACCGACTGCATCTCTTCATCATACAATCTTGTAATGTTTCTTGTAAATGATCTTTCTTGTAATCTCCACGTTAAACATCTTGTAATCAAGTTTACTAAAAGTAACTAACTTTGTAACAACAGCAACAACCCAGATATTTTATTGAGATCTCAAGGGAATTGGTTTTTTAAATTTATAGATTAAATTGTTTCAAAATTGATTCATTTCACATTTGACCGTTGAAGCCCTTTATTATTTCTAAGTAATATGTAATAAATATCAACAAAGAATTCAAGATTGGAAGCTTCCCTGTGGAAATAAGGTAAATAGCCAATTTGATTCTGCAAAGAACTGCTGTCGACCCACCCCTCTATGTTTTAATTTTACAAATAATTCTCCAAGGAATATTTAACTTTTATGTTTTTACTCAATAAATTATATTAGGTATTCTATACATTAGAGAAGGCTCATATTTATGGCAAGAATGATTGCTTGTTTCTAATAATTTAATGGATAGACATTTCATTAATTGTCACAGTTGATAGACAAAATGATAAAAAGGAGGAAAACATCTCTTCGACTCACCTCTTCCACCTTTTTATAGAAGAAAAACCAATTTTAATGGTAGTCAAATTTATTTTTATCTATTTTTTAATGTTAATTATACACAAAATTTGGTTTATGGAAGGATAATATATTTAGAAAGAAATGTTGATGTAAATAAGTTGACAGTGTGAATAATAAAAATTCATCATAGGATAATAATAAAGTTATTAAATATTAAAGATTTAGTGATGTAGGAGTATTTGGGGAATTAGTTGATTAATACTAATTTAAAATATTTATTCTTTTATTTGATAATTTTTTTAATTTAGTTTGGTAAAAAAAGTTCAATGGCTTTTAATAGGGAAAACTTGCATATAACTCTAAGTTAATATCAGGTTAGATGCAAATAACCTGAAGGTGAACTATAGGATAATTAGTAAATGAATTTATTAAATAATTTATATATTCAATGTTTGGGATAAGATCAAGTTTGACATGGTTAGAAGTGAATAACCTAAAATGCTTACATATTGAATCTCATTATACTTTATAATTTGATTATGAATATAAATTTTTCTTTTTTAAATTTTAGTTTAGTAAATAATCTCACTTTATTTTAACCCAATTTCTTCTAAAATTCTAAATATATAGAATTTTTTATGTCCAAATTGATCCCCATAATGAAATACTAGAAGGTGGCTTACAAAGTCCATTGATTTCCCAATATAGATCTTAAAACAAAATAATTTTGGTTTAGTGTATGTTAATTATATAATAAACATACTGAAAGAACTAATGATCACAAAGAAGATTTAATCAAACATAGATAATGCATAAGCTCCTCCACTTTTATTAGACAGACATGGGTCTCCTTATAAAGAAGAAATATCCAAGTATGAGGAGAAATATCCCAGTATGAGGAGAGATATCTAATTATGAGGAGAAATATCCAAGTATGAGGTGTATCAACACCTCTCTAATTTATAAACTAGTTGGACAAAATATTAGGAAATTATTAGCATGCACAATAAATGCCTAAGTAGGCTTATGTCAACATATGTGTATGCAAGCATTAATGTATACATTGACACCCCCCCTTAAGCATAACTTAGGTGGACATGGATAAAATGGGTCCCAACTACTAGCCATGTTAGGTACCCATGCACAAAGTAATCTTTCCTGAAGTGGAGAAAAGTAGAAAACCCTATGGGAAAAAAATACCCTCCAAAAGAGAGAAAAGATGCATGAAAATTATACACGTGAAGAAGTACTAATTCTTTCACTAAGTACAATATATGATTTCCTCCATAAGAGAGAAAATGATAGAAGGTCTATGAGACCCCTCCATAATACATTTCTTGCTACATTAAAGTTGGATAGTTGATAGAGGATGCAGATGTAGTTTCATGAATGCTTCATAATGTTCCTTCCCTTGGGAAGAAATGAAACCAACTGAAGATGTAGGATATCTTCCCCTGTGAGAAAATGCATGTGTGATCTTGAATAGAGCTGAAGCTTATCCAAGAATGATAATGATGGTTCCCATGATGTCTTCAAATGTTGCTCAGGAATCTCCAAGCCAATGTTGACATGTGACATGGGAAGAGCAATCATCAAAGAAGATAAGGTTGATGCAACTTTATTGAAGTTATCATAAAAAAGAAGATTAATGTCCTCAATGTGTGCTTCCATGTCAGCAATGCTAGACTCTACAAAAAGACTTGAAATATTGGGTAGATATGCATCCCAATCAGCAATGCTAGGAAGACTAATATCCTATTGCAAAGAAGTGTTGGAAGCTCTTGAAGAAATGACTCTGAAATCCAATGAAGCAATAGGAGGAGGTGGAGGAATGATGATTTCCTCTACGTCAACTAGACACTTTGTATCTGAATCATGATGTGGGATGTGTTTTGTGATCATAGTAGGATCATGCGGGAAGGGAGAAACATTGGAGTCTCCATATATTTCCCAAATTTTGATCCATAATGCATGTGGACATTCAATATCCATGATGACATACAAAGAGTCATCTGGAATATGTAAACCGATTAATCCATGAATATGATCATGATTATTAAACCATTTATCCTTCTAAGATTGTTTACCTAGTTTAGGGATAAGTCCATACATATATGGCATGAGATTA
>VDFB02002107.1:0-27345 GCA_007258455.2 Sequoia sempervirens | reverse complement strand
AAGAGAGTTATATATATTAAATATATTTACACTTATCTGCGGATAATACTAATAACAATAATAATAGCAATGAAAGATAATTATGAGAAAACAATATGGACATAAGTTATTAGTAAAGATAAATAAATTCAATTATGTTCTTGGCTGGTGGAAATTAACAATATCATACAACCTTGCAACATAGGTGTTCGTGATTGTATGCAAATGTCTTCATCCTTGAAATGAGGGGAGAGTAATAACACTACTTGAAAATAGAGGGTAAATAAGTAAACATTATTAACCAAAACAATAAAGGCGGTGCTAATATATCCGAGTTATCTAGCAAAAATAACCTTAAAAGAAAAGAGATATTATAGTGGTAACATTATTGGGATTGAGTAGTAAAGGAATTAACCCTAATATCAATGCTATCAATTTAAATAGTAACTAAATAACAATTGGATTTCAATTGAGTGAGATAGTAACATTTATGGTAGATATAGTTTTAATAAAATTTAAATGAGAAGTTACAGTCTTCCATTACAGTTAAATCAAAATAAACTAAGTTCGTATTATTTAATATTGTTAAATTGTTCAAGTATTTTGTCACATAATAAACAAGTATTATGGGTTAAGGAGAGTATATGATGTTTAAATTCAAAAGGAGAGTATGTTTATAGAACCCCTAAATTAAGTAGAATTATTATTTATGCCCATGATTGTATATTGAGTGAAGTAGAATAATTATTTATTGGTGATTGTATAGTTATGCAGAATTATTTATTGGTGATTCTATAATTAAGTAGAATTATTATTTATTGGTGAATGTATGTTGAGTGAAGTATTTGACATATAGAGGAAACAAGTCACTTATAATAACCTTAATATTTTAAATATATACATCACGTCTTGTTGATAGTAATCGAAGAACATTGAGTTTGTTTATAAAATAGAATGTTAGTCTCTCTCTCTAGTCAATTATGAGAACGAGATCTATTTAAATATCAAAGGATTTTATCTTGATTTTATGAATGGATGTCTTACTTAATTCACCAATAATATATATATCTTGTTTATGATATTATTCTTCTAATGTTCTAACCTTTGAAGAAAAGTGTGATGTTGTGTCTAGAAAATATACAACATATTACTCGATTGAAAAATTGCTAGGTAATAAAGAAAGGAGATCATAACGAGTTTTAGAGGTTGGAATATATCAATCATTAAGAATAATAGGTATGTACCTTTATGATATTTGTTCTATATGCTAGTTATTAAGTTTAAACATTATTTTGTTTAAGGATGGCATGACTTTGCTTCAAAATAAATATTAAGTTGTTTCATTAGCTTTTCATATTGTAGTTCCTATTTGAAAAACATTAATACAAATCTTTCTTTTGTGGTCATTCATTAGTCTATGGTATGGCAATTATTAATGGAAAGGTATAGATAATAGAATAGTTTTTCTTGTTACATAGTGTTATTATAACTTGTTATGGTGTTATTATCAGTACATTTGACATTAGTATATTACTTCGATATATGATTGTAAATGCAATTGAATAGCAAGGCGTTAAAAACAAGTAACAAATAAAGAGTGCAAAATAAACACCAAAACAACCTACACCTCAAGATTAGTCTAAGTTGGAATCAACAGAAGATAAAAGCAACAAATGGAACTTTATACCTTGTCTCGAATCGATCCTTTGTTTGGCCCTTCGATCTTTGATGTGTATGCTCCTTGGATGGCAAGTCGATGCAAGATGTGAAGTGTGAGATGCAACATAGTTGGACAAAATGGATACAAATGGCTAAGTGTAGATTGAGAAACAAAGCTACAAGAGTTTGGCTAAAATGATCTCTCTAAAATGAGAGAAAAGAGGGTGTATTTATAGGATTTTTTAGAATTCCTAGGGGAAATGAAGAGTCAAGATTGAGTCACAAAATATCAAGATGTAGGGCTAAGGTGAGTTGAGAACTCACAAGCCCTCACATCTTGACATGTGGCATGTGAGATGGCCCTAAAAGGTGAAGTGGACATGAGGTGGAAGGATAGGACATGACATGGAGGGGAGTACAAAGTACCTTGGGATTGGACAAGATCTCATATGTGTGTGTGGGTGGGGACAGGGGACTAAAATTTACTCAGTTTTAATTTCTGGGATGGGAAGACAGGACGTGAGACATGTGGGGAAGAAGAGGTAGAAGAGGAGAATTCAAAATTCTTTTAGGAGATTATATAGGGATTAAAAAGGTAGATTAAAAAGAATTCACATGAGGAAGTCAGATGCCTTGTAAAAAGCGGCTAATAAGGATTGAAGCCAGGACACATATAAGGACATGAGGAAGAAGAAAAGAATTTAATATTCCTTGAGAAAGGTAAGGAGTGGAATTAAAATTTTATCAAAAGGACTATAGGAGAGACAAAAGGAATTACAAAAATTCCTTCAGGGGATGGGAAGAGAGTTGACTAAGGGTGATTAGACAGGTTGATGCAGGGGGTTAGAGAGGAGGTTATGTGGCTAAGAGATTGAGGCCCTTGCAAAGTTGGAGGATGTGACACATCTAATCAGGATTAGGCATGTGCACCTTAATGATAGAGATTAGAGATGGATTATGAGAAGATAAAATGATGGAGGATGACATGAAGGGATTAAATGAAATGTAATATTTATTTAATTCAATTGATGGAAGGAAGGATTAAAGATAAGTATTATTGATTAAATACTTTAAAGGGATTTGGTGAGAATTAAAGATGTAATTAAATGTAGTAATTATTCTTAATTAATGAAAATAAGATGAAAGAGGACGGAATTTTGGATAGAATTAAATTATGCATTTGGAATGTCTACAATGATTATAAGAGATGGTGATTTTATTTTATACATTTTAGGAAACTTTCTTGGTTAGGTTAAATATTACCTTTTTGACAATTGTGGTTATTATTATTTATATAGTGAGACAATTAGGGAATTTATTAGTTGATGCTAGTTTAACAATCACATCAAGGGTCTTAGTGATAAAGAGCTCTTTACTTAAATCAATTTTCTTTTTATTTGTAGTTGTTCTTATAATTGGTCTTGTTATCTTAGTGAGAACCCTCATAGTTAACCATTAATTCTATTCTTTGTATGTATTAAAGTTTTGAGAAACCATCGTGTGTTAAACCTAGATGGTAATTTGAGTTTGGGAAAACTCAATTTGTTTTAGAAAACTCTTGAGAAATTCGTTGTGAGTCTAGTGTCAATCCTTGACCTTAAATAGTTGACCCTATTATTACCATGAGGAGAGGTGTTAGTGGTTTGTGTTTCGAGTTGATGAGTAAGCAACCATTTTGACTTGGCAATTATATCTCTTGTCATCCAACTATGAGTGAGATGGTTGAGTCTAGTTGGTCGAACTACGATTCCTCTGCAAATTATATACGTAGGCAAGGCCGTCAGAGATGAGCCCCTGAGGAATTAGGTCGGACCCTTAGGACTATTTTGTTTCTAATTCATTATTTAAGACTTGTCTTTTTCCCCCGACATTGTAAACTATCATTGATTTGTATAGTTTGTCTTGGTGAACATGTGCTAACTACCATTGATCATTTGTGTGTGCCAAGTCATGTAGACCTTGCAGGAACATGTATTGGGAGCGAGGAAATTTTAGTACGTACGATGGAATGCAAGAGGTATGTTAAGTCGACCCTAAATAAATAGACTCCAATGTTAAAAATAGTAAATCAATTTTATCCTTGCTTCTAATTAGTCAGATCATTGACTATAATCGTATGTAGTGGATTATGTTGTTATTGTCTTAAAAGTAAACAAAAAAAAAATTATTGCAAAATTAGTTAAGATTGTTACAGTTTTGTTAAGATGTTTAGTGTGTAGATTTTGGGCATTACCCATTCCCTTATCAAGAGTTACTGTTTAATTTGTGAATATAACGATCTAACTAAAAGTAACACACAGTAATGAACCAAGTAATGAACCAAATAATTTATAGACTATATCTTAAATTGGTTTATGACGAGAATAATTTTATATTAGGAATAAAACCTAAATTGATGGACATCGAAATAAGAACCTCTAGTTAGATGATGAAATCTCATATGGTTTTATTTGTGTTGAAAATTAAATAAGGATTGGAGGTGGTCAAACCTGCTACCTAGGGCGCGGACGCCTAAACAATCATTAAGATCAACTAACGTTTTTATTTTTATTTTTATTGTGTTCAAGGGAAATTGAAGTTTTCAGCAAATTGATTAAGGTTTCTGTATTCTATTAATAAACCTATATTAATGTATCTACTAGATTCTCAAGCAATCACGAGGTAAAATAGCTAAACTATGATGTTCCCAGCCAGGTACCCCCTTATCACATAATTTCAATTTCTTTCACAAGCAATACGATTTTCTTACTAACTGATATGAGATGCGACCAAACTAAAATTGAGTTTACATGATGAGATATTTGTTTCAACATTACTACCAATTTTGAGAATATCCTACAATTCAATTTTCTTTCACAACAGTACAGTTTTTTAAACACTATAAAAATTTCATCATTTGAGTAAGATACTATGTTGTGTACCTGGTTGTAATGCCCATTTCAGCCCACAAAACTAAGAATCAAGAGTCAAATTGAATACCACAAAGAGGGGAAGATTACACAGACCATTTTAATGACAAAATTGTGAAGGATGGAATGGATTTTAATGTATCGCTTGGGTTTCAGAATTTGCAGTTGTAGACTGGTAACCCCAAAACACAGAATTATTCATCGCTCCTTGCTGACACTGCGGTTGCTAAGGATAAAGGGCCTGAAAATACAACTGGGTTAGCTCCAAAGTATACACTGATGTTGCATACTCATTTAACGATGATGATGAAAGATTAAAGAAGAGCAGCGCGGACAATACCAAGCATAACTTGCAAGGCAAAAGAATGAGGAGACTGCAAGCAGATTGGCTGCAGGGGGCATTGGTATAGGAGATGGATTTTGCAAGGACGCTCTCAAAATATTTGAACTAATGAAGCACTCAGGAACATCTCCTAACATTGTAAACTTTGCTTGTTTCAAGGGGCGCACAGATAGGCAGGTTTAGAGGATGAGGGCTGCACATACTTCACACATCAGTCGCCTTTATTGCATTACAGATATAGATGATCATTAAGAGTGCAGGGTTGACCTTCATGCCTGTAATGGCTACCTGGAGACAACCCAACTTATTTCTAAAATTCTAGTTTAACTTGTGGTGCCTCGCACTCAGCTACGTAGAAAGATAGGTATGCAAAATGTGGAACACGGGCAAGGCAAATAACTATTTGACAGAATGCCTCACATAGATGTCATCTCATGGAGGGAAATGATTGTAGGACATGTACAAGATGGATTTATTGAAAAGGCTTTAGAAACTTTCAGGAAAATGCAATTGGTAGGTGACGCCAAAAGAACCAGGGAGGTTATTTAAAATTTTAAACTTCCTATTATGCTCAAGCGCTGCGGCTGAGACAGGTTGACAATGAAATCAGGGAGATTATTTAAACCTCTACAACATTCTATTTTTGAGTACTGCAGATGTGACAGGTTGCAGATGGAATCAGGAAGCCTATTTTCACCTCTACAGTCTTCTATGTTTGATTGAAGTTCATCATAAGTCCCAATGATGAGAATGGCAGGAAAATATACAAATAGGAAACTTAATCTCTAAGTTATTCTATAGCTAAGAACATGCTAGTTACAGACAGAGAATAACCAGATGAGTCAAATCCTCGTGGGATGCAAAGGTAGATATATTGCAAAATGTACGTACCTCTATTCTCTCCTTCAGGAACTTGCAGATCAAGATAGCGACCAAGTAGCGAGACCCAATTTGGAGGAGCGACAACCCTATGAAAAGATGCAGTTGATCCTTGTTGCAAAACGCACCCGTAGACCCATATTTGGGAGGAAGAAAAGCAATAACAAGGCCCGTTCTAACTGACCGATGCCTTCCTCAAAATAATGCCATCGTACCACATTGAGGGCATGCGAGAAGCGGAAGCCAAGACCAAGCACGTGGAAAGGAGGAGAGAAAGCATGAAGCCAGGTGGAGAAAAAAAAGCCAGTGACAGATGTAATTCATTTAAATGCTCTTCATTTTTAAAATAAAGGTAGCTTTATTGAAACTTAGAAAGGAACATTACAATGAAAGCAGGACCGAAGTCCCAAGAAACAACAAAAGCAGAAGAACAGAGCACAACCAAAGTCAGCCAACTCCTAAACGAGCCCTATCCTCAGCCAGGACTCCCTCCAAATCATGGCGAAGCTCCAGAGGAATAAACTCCCACTCCTCAATTCTCCACCCACCGACACACTCAAAGGCCCATTTTGCCAAGCAATCAACAACCCTATTCCACTCCCGCAGAATATGAATAAAAGTCACCATTTCCATCAACAAACTAACCTACAAAATCTATTGCACAATCATAGCCAACTACCAACTGACCCCCACCACTTTTCGCTCGATGAGCAAATTGATCAAGACTTGGGAGTTAGATTCACAAATAATCCTTTTCCACCCCAAAGCATGAGCCCTCTCAAAGGCGCAGAGGATTGCCAAGCCTTCCACAATGTTGATAGTCTTCGACCCCTCATGGATTGAGAAGAGGAAAACCACCGAACCTAAAGAATCCCTGCCAATCCCCCCAATACTAGCAGGTCTTGGATTTCCCCTGGAAGAGCCATCAGTATTGATCTTCAAAACGCCATCAGGAGGGGGCTGCTAACTACCAATCCTATGAATTTTCTACTTCACCTTCCGCCCTCTCCTGACACAAGCAGAAGTCACAGACAACCCCTGAATCCCCAATCTCTCCACTACCTCAGCATCCCTTTTCTCTAACGGAAAGCTCACAACACACTTAGCCTCCACCGTTTCACAGATCATGCTCAAGTCGTTGGGACTTCAGCACTGAAAGCACTTCTCACCCACATCTCACCTGTTAGTTCCAGCCAAATCGACCTGACCAAAAGATAGAAGCCCCACAAACCCTCCACATGAGAAAGAAGTCATAGAGGCCTACACACTATTCCAAAGTCAATCAGGAGGAAGCATGAACCACGGGGCTTTGCCAAGCGCCCACCAAAAAAATCTCCGTCTGGATAGCAAAGGCCAGTGAAAAAAAGTGAAGACTCCTCAGGCCCTACCAACCACAGACAGAAGAGACCAAAAGCCCCTCTTCGGGATATTGTCCCCAGTCAAACACTTATTCCGAGGTCAAGCACATCAGGACAAGCAATTACACTTTGGCCAGGATAACTTGTTCCAGACCTTCTTCCACCACTGAACTTCCTCCCCATTCATCCTATGGGACAATAACACCTTATATCCAGAGGCCACAGTATAAACACCCAAAGGATTAGGAGACCAAGCAAGCACATCTTCCTCCCGGAGAGAACTACATCGACGACTGGAAAGAACACTTTGCAACACAACACATTCCTCTTGAAGACCAACATTTAGCCAAACATCAGGAGACTTCCATCTAGCCACCTCAAGTTGTTTGCAAAAAGAGGAGGATTTAAAGTCACTCACCCATGACCAACCAGCCTCAATAAACCTTTGGAAAAGATTCAATAAATTAGGGTACTCAGAGATGAGAGGAGGAGATCCATCCCAAGAATCAGACCAGAACTGAACCTCAGTCCCTTGCTTACAAATCCAAAATAAACCATCCTTAATAAGAGTAGCCCCCTTTTTGAGAGTCCCCCATATCACCGAACCCTTCCCGACAAGGGGATAACGAGGAATATCATTATGAGGAATTCCCAAAAAGTACTTTTGAGATAGAACTCTGGCCCAAATCTTATCCTGCTCAGTGCACCACTGCCAATACAGCTTCACAGCCAACGCCACCCCAGTCAAAGTCGACTGCCGCAATCCAAGACCCCCATACTGCTTCGGGCTACAAACAACTTCCCATCTAACCAGACTCCATTTAGAAGACATCAAACATCCAACCCATAAAAATTGTCTAGCCATAGAGTCAAACTCCTTAACAAAGCTCACAGGGGCAACCTGGAGCATGCATCTATAAATGGGAAAAGCCTGCACCACAGACTTGATCAACTGAACACGCCCAACAAAAGATAACCACTGATGAGTCCAGTGATTAACTTTAACTCAAAATTTATCCAAGATATTCTTCCAGGACTCCTTGGGCAATTGCCCATCCGAGATGGGAATACCAAGATAGGTCAAAGGAAGATTCCCAATCTGAAATCTCAAAGATCGAAATAGCTATTGAATACAGTTAGCGTATTTAAAAGAAGATGGAAGATTTATCTTCATTAATTAATTGCCTTGAGGCAATCAGGTAAATGTCCAACACCCTATGAATATTAGCATCTTTTCCCATTGTAGCCTTTCCCATTAGAGTAGTATCATCCACAAACTACAGGTACGACTGTGGAGGCAAGTCACCACCCCACCTTCAATCTTGGATTAGACCACCCTCCACATTTCTTCTAATCAATCTCCCCAAACCTTCAACAAAGAGAAGAAACAAATACGGAGAGAGGGGATCCCCTTGACGAAGCCCCCTAGATGCCCCAAATAACTCATAGTGCTCTCCATTAATAATCATAGAGAAAGAAACTGAAGTAATGCAGCTCATAACCCAATGAATCCAATCTTCCCCGAAACCAAAAACACTGAGAATCTTTCGAAGGAAAGACCATTTGACCCTGTCATAAGCCTTATCCATATCCAACTTAATGAACATCCCCTTTTCTTTGGAGCTGGCCATAGAATGAATGGTCTCAGTTGCAATAACAATCCCATCCAAAATTTGCCTTCCCACCACAAAACCACTCTGCTCCTCAGAAATCAGCTCCTTAAGCCACTTTTTTAACCTGTCAGCAATTAACTTAGAGATAACTTTATAAATGACATTGCAGAGAGAAATGGGATGGAATTGACTTAACCTATCAGCCCCATCACACTTGGGAATGAGGGCTAGAAAGGTAGAATTTAACACTCTGAGCATCTACTTGTTCCGCTGAGATTCCTGAACAACAGCCAAAAGGTCCAACTTGATGATATCCCAAAATTCTTGGAAAAAATTGACCGAGAATCCATTAGGACCAGGAGCTTTCCCTTTCTTCATCTGGAAAATAGTGCCCTCTAGCTCCTCCAACGTGATATTACTCATAAGAAGCTCATTCATTTCTCTAGAAACCAGAGGGGGAATACAAGAAAGAACCTAGGCTTCTTCCGGAGACCCCCCCTGTGAATCCTCCTAAAAAGGAGAGGAAAAATAATGCACTGCCTCACCTCAGATTTCAGGAAAGGAGGAGAGATGCTCACCCCTGTCATTCACCAAAGCCGAAATATAATTTCATTGCCTCTTGGACTTCACTGAATTGAAGAAAAAAGCTATGTTTTTATCCCCCTCCTGAAGCCACTCTATCCGAGCTTTTTGTTTCCAATACATTTCCTCCCACATCTCGTACTCCTCTAGAGCTTTCAAAGCCTGAGCCTCTTCCTTAAGCAAATCCTTGGTCATCCCACCCTCCCATATCAGTCTCGTGATACCATCCAATTCAGCTTGAGTAGTCGCCTTAGCATGAAAGATGTTCCTAAAGCAATGAAGATTCCACCGCTTGAGCTAATATTTCACATATTGAAGAAGTTTAGCAAAGGTGTACATTGCTGTACCGAAAGCAGATCTACCACTTCTCCACTAGTCAGCCACATAATCATACAAAGATGGGTCCCACAACCACATGAGCTGAAATCTAAAAGAAGGAGAATGAGGCATACGACGTGACTCAATAGCCAGCTTGATAGGCCAATGGTCGGATCCTCTCCAATCCAAAATTTCAAAACAAGAAGACCACTGACCACCAATCCAATAGCAAGAAACCAATAAGCGATCGAATCTCTCAACAATACAATTATCCCCAATCCTGCGATTGTTCCAAGTAAACTTACCATTACTGGGCTTCATATCCACTAAATTCAAAGCATTAATGTTATCACACAGGAGCAACGCCGAGGGCTCTAGCCTTGTAGTACCCCCACGCTTTTCAGCCAATTCAGTGATAGCATTAAAATCTCCAGCAAGAATCCAGGGATGGAAAGGAGCCAAACTGCGGACAAACCAAATATGGGACCACAAAGACTGCTTACCCCGAAGATCAATAGGAGCATAGATATTAGAAAGGAGCAGAATCTCCCTCGTCTCAAAGCTAGAAGCAATCATAGACATAACAAATTTAGAGGACACCCACCAAAGAGGATAGAGCTTCCGTAGGTTCCATAAACAAGCTATGCCCCCAGAAGACCCATGAGCACCAATGCACTGACACTCCCCGTTCCTCCACAACTTAGGAGCCAAACTAAACATACTATCCACTGAAATCTTGGTCTCTTGCAGAAAAAGAATATCAGGACCGTGTTTCCTAACCAAATCATGAACTGCTTTTTGTCGAGGGCCGTTGTTCAAGCCCCTTACATTCCATTATAGAACAATCATTTTGAGGGGTTCAAAAAATGAGAATCCAGAGTCTTTACCGACCCTGACTCCACCAAAGTCTCTCCTATCAACTTGATCTTTGCTAGATCCTTCTTTCTACCAAGTTTGGCATATTTCTCCGCCCCACCCTTCTTAAGATCCCTTTGTAAAAGGCCCAACTAAGGAGAAGGCTTGTTGCCCTTAGCCGCAATCGGATTTACCTTTCGTCCAAGAGAGGAAGAATCCCCACCACCTTTCGGTACCTCGGCCGAAAGAGCCGACACCAACTGTAGATCTGTATCCATCTGCAAATTATCTCCACCTGAAGGAACCAATGAAACACCAGAGATATTGTCCACTAGAGCTGAACCCTCAACCTCCTAAACCAAACTCAACAACCCCGGGTTCACTTCCTGCTGGTTGAGATCATCCAATACCTCAAACCTGTTAAAAGTATCATCATCCTGTCTTTCCTTTAAGGTCCTCTTCTGACCCCGGTTCCTGTTACGAGCCTTAACCTGAACAAAACCATCCACACCAACCACTTCACCAGAGGCAAGGCCCTTCCCCTTATCAGCTGCAGGGGGTTGCGAGGAGGTTGTGCAGGCTGAGACTCCACAGGCTTATATCTTGGGCATCTACCCTGCAAATGACCATATTCATGACATAGACGACAATGGAAAGGAAGAGTCTCATAATCCAATTGCTGCACCCAAGAGAAGGATCCCACACACATATCCACAGCATCGGGCAAAGGCTTACTAAGATCAATTTCAACACAAGTATGAGCAAAAGTCATTACCTTTTTACCCAAGGTTTGCAACGAAGACCCAACTAGTTTTCCAAGCAGCGAAGCCACCAGGTGCAAAGCATCCTCCCAACAGCACTCCATTGGAAACCGAGGCAAACGAACCCATACGGGGACACGATTTGGCAGCTCCTCCGAGGGGATAAAGCTAGCATGCCATGGTTTAATAAATAGCCCCACCTGGTTATGGAAATAAGGACCACCTTCAAATACCCTAGTGCGATCAGCCATGCAATTAAAGGTTACCATAAAGTAACTATTGGCCAACAATATGATCTCCATTTCTCCCTCTGGTGCCCAAGTCCTCTGGGCCCAAGATTCCAAAAACTGAAGTGAAACCCTCATCCCCAAAAATTTGCAAAATAATGAGTGGTTCGTATAATATTCAACATCTTCAGCAATCATCTCAGGCGGGAACACCAATTTAGGCCTCTCCTGGCAACGCTCGAGACATCCATTAATCTTCTTGAGCCTTGCACCATTAGACGATCCTGCACCAACAAACCCTGAATCCAGAGCAAATAAATTATTATCGAAAGTCTTCATTCCTTGAGTCAGAGCCTTCGAGCCTATCCCTGCGCGAAAGTCCAAGTCAGGAGACACCCCAGATGTCTCGCCCTTTGTAAAGGCCATCAAACCCTAGACGGGTATGCAAAAAATCCAAATGGTATTAGGTGGGGGAAACCCACACCACTCCCCCGGATTACACCCGACACAAACACCAACCGCACGAGTCCACCCACACCCGCACCAGGCGAGAGGAATACCACCGAGAAGACAATAGCATGCTTTCTACACCATGCCATTCTATCCCATCAACTCACTTCGCTCGATTTCGAAGCATGCACGGTATACCCAAGCAGAAACCTTACCGTACTCCACAACACAAGGCAAAAAGAGGACCCCGAAAAGTATCAGAATTGCGCATCTCGAAAACATCGCCACGCCCCTCAGAAAAACAATTTAGACAATCCTAAAGAGTGATACTACCCCCGAAAGCACAACAAACCCCACAACACAGAACAAAAGATCTACCACACGAAGCGAAGGCGGGATGCCCTAGTCGCCCATGGTACTGCAGACCCGGGATGCCATCCTCAAGATCTCTCTTCCTATTCATCCCCTAATTAGAAATTAAAAAAAGAACTAAAACATATTTGAAAAATATATGGTGCATTAGAGGAGAGAATTCTTTTCAAAAGGGTATAATGTGTTTTTTGAAAATGAACAAAAAATTAGACAATAGTTGACGTTAAATGAAAACTATCGAATTCTAGTACATTTGACTTTAAAATGTTATTACAAGAAAAATATCCATCGAAATTTTTAAATTTTTTCCTTGCACTAGATATTGAAGTTATCTATTCGAGAAAAAAATCAGAAATAAATAAAATTTTCTATTTTTTTCTTGACGTCAACTCAATGTTAGTTTTCTCTAAATTTTTTAGCAATTCAAAATCCCCTCTTAAATTTATATAAAAAATATTAAAATATTTTTTTTAAAATAAAAAAATTACAGGAATAAACTTCATCAAAATTTCTACATTTCATTAGTTTATATTATTTTGAAATTCAAAACATAAAGACCATTTTTATGTGGTCAAAGTTAATAATTTTTGTTTGTGTTGACCGATATCTTTATAAAATGTGACACAGGTTTGTACTTTTATCCTTATAAAGAAAAATAATAATATTAGTAATGTATTAATTAAAAATATAAATACAAATTAAAAATTAAGCATATTAGAATTTTTAGGTAATCATTATAAAATATGACACATTGATATTAATTATTTAAAATATATAAATCTTAATAATTGTACATTTTAGATTTATGAAGAATATTCTTAAAAAAGTTTATTAATTATCATTAAAGTTATTTTAATATAAATAATAATAGATAATTAGAAAACAAGACTTATAAGATACAATTTAGATATATTTTTAAATTGTTATATATTAATGCAAATTTGACATAATCATTACACACCTTATATTTATAATAATTATTTAATATGTTATTAAAGAACAAAACATAAGTATGCAATAAGGTTCATAGTAATGACTAATAAATTTTAGTCAATTTTTTTAACTATTATTTTATTAAAACATTTATTATTATTTAATTTACCTATAATTTATCTATTTATAGTTTAACTTATAAAAGATAATGCATATAGAAGTAAGATACAATCCATTCCTAAAAAATGGCAAAATAGTAGTCCACCTCTATATTTTCTACAAATTTGTCCATAACACAACTTTTTAGTCAATCATGTTCACGAGAAATAATTTGTATTTGTATTTAGTATTGCATTAATTGTATATGTTGGTTAGCCATAAATTATTTAATTATAATAGATTTCCACAATTCATAGAGATTATAGTTGAAAAGTTTTTGGATTTGATTGTGTAATTTATTTTGCATCAACGTTTCGTATCACACTCTATGATCCATCATCAAAATGTGTTTTTAGGTTGCTCCCATAAGAATGCATCCCAAATTACCTAGAAAAAGATAATAGAAAAAACTTAGCCTCAATACCCTTAGGATCCCTCTCAAAGGTCAACAAATGCAATATTAAAAGATGTCTCATATCACTATTTGTAGAATACCAATTTAGAGGCAAGATAATAGTTTGAAATAATAGATTCTTATAATTCATATGTATTGTAGCAATAATGACAAGTATTTATTGTGTAGTTGATAGATGAGTTAGGACAACAATTTAAACGCAGGCTACATAATAGTTCAAAATCAACAAATTAAATTGGAAGTTGAATGTACCATGATTTTACTAGGTTTAAGAATATTATAGTTGTTAAGACTAACTTTAACCTTGAACTTGTTTCATACCAAACACAAGTATGACTGACATAGTTAAAGTTGAGTTTGTTTATCAAAATAAATATTGTAAAATATTGATGAGTAAATGATTTTTTTTCAAAAACCTTTGTAATTTGATTGATTGATTATAATAAATTAAAACATAAACATTCAAGATTAAATAATAAATATAATATGTTTGTTTCATTTTTTAATTTGTGTATTAATAATACTATTATAAATACAAATTATATTGATTTTATAATTGTATATTTTACATATATAAAATAATACTATCTAAATATATTATAAAACATTTAATAAAAGATAATTTTTAATTTTATTAATTATCATTAAAATAATTTTAATGTAAATTTTTTAAAATTTTAATTAGGAATATAAATTTAGCTCAAATAAATAAATTCAACTTAAATAAATAAATAATATTATTAAAAATAAATAATTTTTAAAGATATATTTTTATAAAGTAAAAAAAAATGTTAGTAACACGCATTTGAGCTTGATTCAGCGTGGTGTTTTGCAGTTAATACCTTTCTGTTACAATAAAATATTCATAGCATAATATCATTGGTTGTAATGCCTGGAGGCTGAGTACGCTGAGGCGGGGTTGGGGTGGGGCGGGGTAAGAAGATGGACATGCCTATACACCTCAAGAAAGTAAATCCTGGTGCTTGGTGGCGTGCTGGAAGGAGGATCTTCAACCTGTAAGGAAGCCCGAATGCTCTTTGTTGGTTGGAGAATAAATCAGGAAATAGGAACAGGGGAATTTCATTAAATAGTTTGTAGAGTTTACCAACAAAAATGCATTTAGGTTTGAATCAGATTGGTGTTTTGCGGTTAAGGGGGAAGATGGGATGGTGAAAGCAGTTTTGTAATCCTTTACTGTTTCAATAAAATGGCTGGACTTACCCAAGTAACAATTAAACGACACAAAAAAATAATATTAGTAATATATTAAAAAAATAAAAAAAATAAAAAAATTAAACATATCAATTATGAAAATTGTGTAGATGTTAATATATTGATTTTTATAATTGTACATTTTATATTTATAAAATAATATTATATAAATATATTATTAGACATTTCATTAAGAATATTTCTTAAAAATATTAATTTTTAGAATATAAATTTTGGTCATATACTTTAGGCACTAAATTTGATTAAATTAAATTAATAAATCGATTATTGTAAACATGACTTATTTTTAGTAAATAAAAACAATAGAAAATACAACACTTATAATAACTCATGCCTATACTATGTAGGAGTTTATGGTGAACTCCTCAATGCCCCAGGGTCATCTACAAGACAATAATAACTTCCATAAGAGAGAAATAACAAAAATATCATGTTATGATTATGGATGCAAGATTGCTAAATTAAATTTTTGATGTACATATGATGTTTTTCTTATAAAGACAATTTGTGAGATAGGATTAGACAAAATCTTGACATGTGTCTTCATCTTGTATATTGAGACAACTACCTCAACAAATATTAAATGACCTACGACACAAGCATTAAATGCCAAAATATAAGATAAGATATATTGAAAACTAACACTATCTAAAAAGATTCCCTCCTAGGACCTAAGTGGATTTAACATGTAAATAATACCTAAATAGGTAAAAAACCTATTTACACCAACACCCCCCTTAAGTACAACTTAGGGAGTATGATTATACAAATGAAAAGGACAAGTCTTGACTATAAGGCCATTTTAGGTACCCATGCACATATGCAATGTAATCTCTCACAAATAGAGAAAAAGAGAAAACCCAGTGGGATAAAACTCCTCCCCAAAAGAGAAAAAAGATGCTCTCAATGATGATTGAGAAGGACAAAACCCCATACAAAGAAAACAACTCCCGATAAGAGAGAAGAAAAGAGACCATACAGTCTCCCTCAATGTAGTGTCTCTGATAAAGATGGTAGATTCCCAACAATGAATGCTAAAGATGATCTAAGATCGTTGAACAATGTTCCTCCACTTGGGAAGAATTAAGACCAAGATGGTATGCAAGATGTCTTCCCATTCTTGAAAGGAAGATGTGAGAAAAAGGGTGATGTGTGATGTCTCTGAAGAATGCTCAAGGGTCTCCATGGAAATGGCGAAATATTTCCCCCTCCAAATAGATGTTTTAGGCCACACTACAGAAGAAGACAATCCAAAATATCCTAGAAACAATTGTAAAACACAATCTAAAGACAAAGAAGCCTCCTCCAAATGTTGTCCAAAAGAATCCACACTATGTCAAATTGTGAAGGATGATCATGTAGACAATGAACAAGAGGGTCAAAGTGTTCCCTCACAACAATTGAAGAAGGAACATCTCCATCAAAGAGAATATGTATACAATCAATGATGTCTCCCAAATTTGAAACAAGGGACTCACAAAACAAACCAATAATGTGTGTCAAGTACTCATCCCAAGTAGCCATCTCTAGAAGATGATGAATGACCTATTGCATTGAATCACAAGGATTTGAAACTGTGGCAACACAAGTATCCTCAGATACAACATTAGATAAAGGAGATGAGATCGTAGTGCATTCCATTCAACTACACTTATCATCCCCCATTTTGTCCTCAAAACGTGATGACATAAGAATTCTAGATGATTCTTCCCATGTTGGATTACAAGAGTCCTCAACCTTAATATTTTGACTCAGATGAAGAAGATGAACCCTCTAAATTTGGATTAGGAGCCATAGAAACTGAAGTCTCAATAGAAGTCTTGATAAGAGGAGGAGAAGGAGAAGGTTCTGTGTCATCAAAACAACCATGCCTTTCCCAATGAGCAAGCACAATAGCTATTTTATTATTAATTGGTCAAAAATCATCAAGTGGAACAAGACAAATTGGAACAAGATCCTTTGCGAATGGAGGCTCATTCGAGTCTCTATACATCTCATAAAGATTTTTTTAGCATTGAAATTATTCTCATCCCTAGACCCCCACATCTTTTAGGCATACACACTTTATCCCAGCTGACTAGAGATAGTCTATTTTTTTCTTCCATTCCCGACCACAAAAAATTTCATTGAATCTGTTCAATCTTCTGCCCAATATGAGCAAGGATTTTAAACAAGGATAGGTAATAAACTGAAATATTCTGAAGAGAGGCTTTAAGGAGTTGAATTTTGCCTGCCAAACTTAGAAGCTTCCCCTTCCATCCTGGCAGTTTGTTTTGAATTCTCTCTATCAATTGGTTCCAATAATTATTCTCCAATTTCTTAGAAAACAATGGGAGACCTAGGTATGCATCAGGTAAGTCAACTTCTTGACATCCCAGAGTTTTTTTCACTCTATCCTTTATCTGCTGATCAGTGTTGAAGAAGTAAACTTTTCTTTTTTCATAGTTTATGCACTAACCAAAAGCAACAACATAATCATTGAGGACCTGTTTCCATAAACTTGCTTCCCCAACCAAATCTTCCCCAAACATTAGAGTATCATCAACAAAATGTTGATGGGAATTAGGCCTAAGAGAGGAGGAAGCTTTCACACCTTTGAGTGCTTGTGAGTCCACCAAATTTTGAATATTCCTACCTAGGAATTCAACAACAATGATAAACAAGTAGGGAGAAAGAGGGTCACCCTACCTAAGCCCACGACCATAGGAAAAGAATCCTTGAGGAACACCATTGACCAGTACTGAACACATGGGGGAAGTAACACAAGTAGAAATCATCTTAAGGAATTTACCATCAATCCCAAAAAATTTAAGGACATCAAAAAGGAAAGGCTAAGAGACCCTATCACAGGCCTTGGAAATATCAATTTTGAAGGCCATCCTAGGAATTTTTGAGTGATCCATAGAGTGAATTATCTCATGGGTAGAAATAACAACATCAAGAATGTTTCTACCTTGAACAAAACCTTTTTGATAAGAGGCTATCATTTTTCCAAGCACCGATTTGAGTCTAAACACCAAAATTTTGGAGAAAATTTTATAGACCCTGTTGCAAAGGCTGATAGGTCTATAATCTTTCATAGCTGAGGCATCAATAGATTTAGGAATAAGATCTATAAAGGTAGCATTCAAATGGTTCAACAACCTACCCGACCTAAAAAAATCCTTGGCAATATTAAAGAGATCAATTTTAACTATATCCCAATAAGTTTGAAAAAAAGAAAGAGGGAATCCATCAGGGCTAGGGGCTTTGAAGGCACCAAAGGAGAAAACAACCTTTCTAACTTCTTCCATAGAAACAACATTAGTCATCATCTTTAAGTCTAAATCTGAAATTACATTAGGGATAACATCAAGAAAGTCAACATTTACTTGATGAGCATTTCTAGGATTCATAAGATAAGAAGATAAGTTAACAACTTCCCTGGCAATATATTTTTCATTGGTCACAATAGAATCATCCTCCTTCACCAGCGATCTAATTCTGTTTCTGATTTTGTGTTTGAGGGTGGATTGGTGGAAGAATTTTGTGTTCCTATCCCCTTCCATCAACCATTAGACCCTTGAATTTTGTTTCCAGAAGATTCCCTCCTTTTTGTTTATCTTATACCATTGGGATCTAAGATCTCTTTCCTTCACACAAATCTCTTCCTCCACTAGGCCAGTCTCCATAGTATCCCGAACCTCTTTTAAGATTTTTCCCAGGGTATTCTTTATCTCAAAGATGTTTCTAAAGGTTAGCTTATTCCACCCTTTCCCTTTTTGCTTAATTCTATGTAGCTTTTCTTCCAAACAATACATCGAAGTACCTATTATGGGTTCCTCCCACCAAGATTGAACTAAAGTAGCAAAATACGGGTGGAGATGCCACATTGCTTCAAATCTGAAAGGGAAGGGACCCCTATTATGGTCCAAATTTCTTTTTCAGCACCAAAGCATTATGATCAGATCCAAAACCTGGGAGAGCAGAAAGAGAAAGGAATTGAGAAATATCCCAATTAGCAGAGATCAAGAATCTAACCAACTTAACTTGGATTAGATGACTTCCATTCCTCCTGTTAGACCAAGTACACTTAGTTCCTTGGAGGGCGATATCAATTAGACTTTCTGAATTAAAGAACTTAGCCAACTCCATCATACTATTAGAGAAATCATCCAGCCCTCCAGACTTTTTTGAAGGTAGGAGAGGAGAATTAAAATCCCCTCCAAGCATCTAGTGTTCATCACTCCTATTAGAAATAGCTTCACTTAGTTTTTCCCATAGAAAAACTCTGTCTCTGCTTGAGTTTGGGGCATAGATATTTACTAGATTCCATTTCTTTTGAGAAACAATGTATTCCAGAGTAATCTCAAGACTGTTCTTACTCGCAGAATGTAGAGAGCCTTTCAATTTAGAGGGATTCCAAAGAGTAGCAATACCGCCTGAAGCACCTTCAACCTCACTAAAAAATTAATTAGCTCCTGGCCAGATACTAACAATAGCTTTCTCAAAGGTCTCTTTCTTCATCTTCATTTCTTGTAGAAGTAGGACATCCACTTTATTATCAAAAATGCATGATTTAACCAAAAACTGTTTATAGGGACTATTAAGGCCCCTTATGTTCCAAGAGATGTACTTCACTCAAAAAATAGAAACACCCCCACCTCCATCCTAACCCAGCCCCCATACTACTTCTTGGGCTTCAATCCTACAATCGAGACCAAGGTTCTTTGTTTTCCAGTTGCCACATCCCTCATAGTATCCTTAGTTCTTGATTCATTTTGGGAGGGTCTTCCCACCTTATTGCCCCCTCCAACATCCGATTTATTTTTCTTTTTTCTTTTCGTAGTGGCTTGTGACCATCCCTCCTCATCCTCCTTATCACTAGACCCTTGAGGAAAGTCAAGAAGGGCTAGCAAATCGCTCATATTTTTAGCACCAAGATGAGATACAAGATTAATCTCCTCCAGAGACAGGGTTGTTTAGTCCAAGACATACTCTCCCTCTTCCAAGACTACAACACCATGATTTTGCTCGGTCGCCTTCAGAACTAATATATTCATCACCAACAGGGGATCCTCAACTTGGACCTTCGCCTGAATAGTATCTTCCTTTCTCATTTCCTTTAGGGAAGGAAACCCCGGAGTGGGAGGGAAGAAGCAGGGGCAACCACATTGAGGTTTAGGCCTCTCGACTCATTTACTTTGACCTAAGGTTCATACACAACCCTCATTTCAAGATCTTGAATATCCTTTAGAAGGGGAATAAACACCTTCTGGGGAGAAGTAGAAGAAGGCTCACCAGAATCCATAGCCTTAGACAAGTTGTCCTCTTCTAACATTTTACCTTTAGCTTTGGATCCCTCACCTAAAACCACACAAGAATCAATTAGATGGCCAGACCTCTTACATTGTTGGAAAAAGAGGTGAGCATTTTTGTACTCCAAGGGTTGAGTCCAGTTACCAAGCTTAGACTTTAGCAATATTGAGGAGGGTAGTACCGTATTAATAGCCACATTAACACATATTCAAGCATACACCAGCCTCAACCTCTCTTGGGTAATCTTATCTATGGACAGGAGGCTCCCAAAGGAGTTTGCAATGCCCTTTAATATTTCTTTCTCCCAAAAATCCAGAGGAAGACCCGAAAGGCGAACCCAAGTTGGGGTAGAGGTCCCCAAATTAGCCGACAGGTCAAAACCTGGTTTCCATTTGCATAGTGAAATAATTTTTTTAAAAATTGGGTCAAAAGCACATGGACCCCCAGTTAAAACTATCAACATATCTTCATAAACCACAAATGAAAACAAAAAAATATCTTTGGGCATTGCATTTATGGTGACGCTTCCCTTTAAGTTCCAAGTGGAAGTAGCCCATTGACGAACAAGTTCAATATTTTACCTGTACGCCAAAAACTTTCCAACAAGAGCCATTTTGAGGTTATCCATCGCCTTTAGCATGAGGACCTTAGGGACATCTACTTCCCAGCTAGTAACCGAGCATGAAGTAGATTCCACTAGTCTTTTAGACTGGGCTAGCGAGTCAGACCCCACTAGTTTGTCCACATAGGAAGCTGGTGCTTCCTCAGAAAATAATAATTTATCCCAAAAGTCAAAGAAAAGGATGACTTCCCAAAGATTCCCTTCTTCTTTTCCCCAGGGGAAAGGACTGCAGTACGAGGAGGGGACGTCTTATCAAAAGCAACCAGATTGGCCACTACCACTATAGGAACAATGTCAAGAGAGGGGACAACATCCTTGGAATGGGGAACCTTCCCCCCCCAAGCTACCCATGAAGAAGTCAAATCAAAACAGTGCCAAAAATTCAAAAAGTAACCAACATGAGAAATGTCACAATAGAGCAGAGCCGAGGGAGTGGGTCTACTACAATTGTCAAATGGCTGACATCCATTGTTCATAAAGACATCTTGTATGAATTCCTATAGGAGTCAAGGGTCTTGAATATCCATCACAATTTCAAGTCATCATTAGGTATTTATCCTCAATCTAAATCATCTTACATTTAGCCAAAGTGACACGCTTCTTATTGACCATTCTTATAACCTCCCCTTATACATTGAATCCTTTATTACTAAGAATTAATTGAAAAGGGTGCTAAGAATTAATTTAGCCTTTGACCACCTAAAACATAGTGTACATGAACATAACTCTTCATATCAATACATGGGTGGGGAGGGAGACATGAATATGGTAGAACAATTAAATGGGAACTATTAAATCAATTCTTAGATTGGTTATCCAACACTCTAGATGAACATTTGATCATAAATTTATAAAATTTTGAATATAACATGATTTTAAATTTTAATTAATTAATAAATATGGCCAAATGTGTGACAAGTGTTGCTAGACTTGTGTTAGGTAATGTATATTATTGTTGTCAATCAGATTGCACCCAAATGCTTGAATGATTAAATTCAGCAATCTGTTGAAACATGGGAACTATCTTCGCCGGTATTCCTATGGCGAAGATAGACCTCCAGATTCTAGGCTGGTTCCTATATGATGATCAATTAGGTACTTGAATGATTTGTTGAGAAAAGGGTAAGAAGGACTGAATGTGTTTTTTTTTTTTTTAAAAGAACATTACACAAATTTGTATTTAAAAAAAAGGCGTTTACCTCTATTTTTTTCTTCTTAAATCACAATGAAAATCTCTAGAAGCAGCAAAGAAATGATGGGTTCGAGCTTACAGAGAACTCATAGGTAGCGACCAACATCAAACTCTATTCACCATGGTGGTGCAACAACTTGCCTTTCTTTTCCTCCAAAACTCAAAATGCAAAATGATTCAAGACTTTTAGGGTTCAACCTTTTTTAGAAAATGCCCCAATCATTGTTAATTGTTTTTTGCCTTGTGTTTCAAAGTTTGGTCTTTTCAAATCATTGATGTAGTATTGACTATTAAGTCAATAAAACCTAATCATGTTAGGAAGGCCCGTGGGCTTGAGTGGAGCGAATTAAAAACATAGGGCTTAAGGAACAAATTTTATTTTTGTTTTGCATACTATCCTTCTTGTAAAGTAATATGATTTAAATGATGTTGTATAAATCATTAAATCATAATTACTATTTTAAAATGCATATAAACCTTAGTTTGTTTTTAGTTATGCATGGGAAGACAGGTGATGTAACTTGAAGATAGAGTTCAAGTTATCATGGGCGGATTGATACAAACGAGGAGGCTTTCACATGCTTGGGCCCACTTTTTGAGGGATTTTTCTGTGCAATTTGAGTGCTCTATGGATTAGTTATGAGTTGACTTTGAGTTTAGATCATCATACACTCATTTTTGCATGAGTTTGAGATATTTTATCAGGATTTTCTTTTTTGCTCGGATTTCACATTGGAGATGTTTTCACTTCAATTCTATTTTTGGCTGCTTTGTGCATGCCTTTTGTATATATTGGAAAAAGTTAGTCTTTTTCCAGTAGTTCTTGTTTTTCAACCTTTGCATTCTACAAAGTGAATTATCATGTAACTCAGCTTTCTGAATTTAATAGATTATGCAACAGTCTTTACAGGTTATCATTTTTGCAAAGTTTCCTTCTTTTCATTATCGTTATTCAGTATTAGCCTTCTCAGATTTAGGAGTTTTGTATTTATTGGTTTCCAAATTATGTTTTAAACATAGTTGTAGTAGTTTCTTTTAGTTGGTGTGGTTTGAAGCTGAGTTACAAGGTTTTCAGAAGTTTGAAGAGCATAGATTGACTCCATGCCCAATGGATATACTAGGCAACTGGTCTATAGTGTTTAGTAGGAAAACATTCTGTAGAGGTCACCAATTTGTTACCTATTTTTCACTACAACTCAAAACAGGTGGAGCTGAATTGCATTCATCACAGAAAGGTGCAAAATTTCTGCTAAAAGTATTCATTGAGTAGATAATTTGATTATGCAAATGTTTGTAATAGAAGAACTCATAAATTTGCATAAAAGAATGCTGTTTTTATTCATATTGGAAAAACTGAGGTCCCACACATGCCATGGGAGTAACTTAATTTGATTTATGTAATCAAATGATAGATACAAGAAAGGAGATGCACACTATACAACTGGAGAAAATATAAACATAAGGAAAGGAGTGATTCGTCATTTCTTGGAATGATTAATCATCATTTCAGTTATGTGGTGTCTCCTCGTATTCAACTCCATTTGGCACAATTCCTGCTCCAGTTCCAAAGGCACCTGCAAAATTGTTAAAATGTGTTGTTAGAGCAATGGAAAATCACTATTTCCCTCATGCCTACATTGCCAACAGAAATATAATCTACATCATTTCAAGCATGCATCAGATGATCAAGTTAGAAGAGCACAAAGATTCATTGGAAGCTTTCAGCTTCAATTATTTTTGCTAACTTGTTTGCTTAAATGTGTAGGAATAGGTATAATCAGATTGTTCCAATTAACATATATTGTTATGAGTGGTGAGAAATGTGGCTCCCACAAGGGTTGAGCCCAGCTCATAAATAATGAAATATTCGATCATAAAAGAATTAAGTGACCATAGCGAGATTGCTGCTACAAAGCTGATAAAAGTGGAAAAATAAATCACATATTCAAGAAAGCCATGTTTGCATATATGTTCTTATGCTGCCACTGTTTTTACATCATGTTTTCATATCATTTTTCAATGGTATCATCATCATTGTTGATGTAAAGAATCAAAAGGATATATACAATGATGCTACAGTTCATTTATCACTGCTATGAGATATCAACAGATTTGAGTGCAAGTGTATCTATCAATGAATGAGACAATAGTTCAAATAGTTCAAGGAAATGTAAAGAGGACAGCCATCACAATGACAAGCACAATCCATATTCAAGTTCAACACAGTCTCTTTGAAGTAAAGGATATAACATATTTTATGAATCAAATGTAGTGCATAGTTAAGAGCCCAACATATTGCATGAAGAGAAACAAATGAAATGTTCAATACTTGTCATATGTCTGTACAAGGAGTTTGGACCGCATTGCCATGGATAGTAAAGAAGCATGAGTCCACCAACAGGCACAAGCATATAATAAAATTAATATATTCACAGTAGGAAACATTATTTTCAAAAGTCACAAGGCAGTCCAAGCATGTATTTACAATCATATATATCATCATACAGTGCATGACAAGAAGTGGCTCATACATGAGTAAGAGCAAGATGTACAATGGAAATCATAAATTAAAGCACAACAAATGAATTCTTCAAGAAATCTCGTAGAAATTGAACAAATGATTGGGGAGAAGAGATGTGTAAGGTGTAAAAGCAAACACCCAATATTATGCTGATACACACAATGGAAATATCTAAAGGAATGGTGGATATCATGGCCACAGAGTAGAAATTTTGTAGTTCTTTCTCAAGAAAGAAAACCCTCAGCCATAACCAAACACAAGCCCTCGAACATAGAGAGAGTGCCATTTTTGTAATGGTAACATAAATAAAAGCCCACGACCACAGAGTAGTGGTAAAATGAAGCTCAAAAGGCTGAGTAAAGAGGAATCTAAGTAGTGAATGAAGAATATTGAATTCCACAAATAGAAGCCTATGACCATGAAGAAGGAATAAACAACATATTACCATGCAAACATTAAGCTTGAAGATCTCCAACTTAGCTTGAAGGAGCTCCAAGGCTCGAATAGAGCATATTCAACAATGAAAATTACAAAGGAAATACATATTACATGAAGGAAACTTATATCCATTGCTTGCTGTGGAAGGAATACATTGAAAGATCATGGCATTTAAAAAGCTTCAGGAAATACACTCATGGCGGCTACAAAAGGCAAAGTGAAGAAAATACATCAAGAATGATAGACAAGCCGCAACATGAAGGCATGAATGTGTTTTTTTTTTTTTAAAAGAAGAAGAACATTAGGATGATTTGTATTTTAAAAAAAAAAAAGGCGCTTACTCCTTCTTTCTTTTTCTTAAATCACAATGAAAATCTCCAAAAGTGCATAAAGAAATGACGGGTTCGGGAGCTTGCAGGTCTACATAGGTAGCTGCCTAGCATCAAACTCATTCACCATGGTGACATCGACTTCCTTTCTTTTCCTCCAAAACCTCAAAATGCAAAATGAGTCAAGACTTTAGGGTTCGACCTTTCTTAGAAAATGCCCTAATCATTGTTAACGTTCTTGTGTTTCAAAGTCATCTTTCTTAAATCATTGATGTAGTATTGACTATTGTCAATAAAACCTAATCATGTTAGAAGGCCCGTGGGCTTGAGGGAGGAATTAAAAAATAGGGCTTAAGGAACAAATTTTATTTTTGTTTCTTTGCATACTATCCTTCTTGTAAAGTAAGGTATTGATTTAAATGATGTATACATCATTAAATCATAATTATTTTAAAATGCATATACACCTTAGTTTGTTTTAGTTACGCATGGGAAGACAAAAGTGATGTAACTTGAAGATAGAGTTCAAAGTTATCATGGACGGATTGATACAAATGAGGAGGCTTTCAAGATGCTTGGGCCCACTTTGTAGGGATTTTCGTTCAATTTGAGTGCTCTATGGATTAGTTATGAGTTGAATTCTCGAAGCTTAGATCATCATACACTCATTTTGCATGAGTTTGAGATAATTTTATCAAGATTTTATTTTCTGCTCGGATTTCACATTAGAGATGTTGTTTTCACTTCAGTTCTATTATTGCCTGCTTTGTGCATGGCTTTTGTATATATTGGAAAAAGTTAGTCTTTTTCCTCTAGTTCTTGTTTTTCAGCCTTTGCATTCTGCAAAGTGAATTATCATGTAACTCAACTTCTCGTAATTTAATAGATTATGCAGCAGTCTTTACAGCTTATCTTGGAGTATCATTTGCAGAGTGTTCCTTCTTTTGTCATTGCAAGTTAAATATTATCCTTCTTAGATTCTGGTGTTTTGTTTTGCGAATGTTTTGGATGCAAATTTAATGTGTTTGATATCAAAACCTTTAAATTTCTGTCAACATTCGTGAATGCATGTACACGAAGAAACAATCTTAGTTGCAGGTCATAAATTGTGTCTCAAATATATCCATTTCTTTAAGTTGTGAAAATAATATTTTCCTTCATGAAGAATGAATTATCAGGCCTTTCTATGAATCGTTAATGTAGTTAGATTGTTCAGTCTGAGTTGTGAAAGTAAGCTTCATGATGAATCAGTTGAGAATTAGTTTGTTTCTTTAAAGTTTATAAGTGTATCACCACAGTTCAACTTTTTCCAGTTTTTGCATTAGATTAAGTCTTTTTCCCTTTCCCATCAAGCTCTTGGAAGTCCATAATCGATAATCATATATAGGAACCAACCTAGAATCTCGAGGTCTATCTTCACCATAGGAATACCATAGCCCCAAGATAGTTCCCATGTTTCAACAGATTGCTGAATTTAGTCATTCATGCATTTGGGTGCAACTGCTTCATTGCAACGCTTATACAAGAAATGTGTTACTTATTTAGAATTTCTTAAGAGATCCATTTTATATAAAAAATTATTCTAATGATGGCTTCTAGTTAGAATATTGCAATTCAAAAATATCTATATTTAAATAATTTGTAATATATGGTACAAGTTTTATTTTTTAAGAATTTCCCAGGAGACCCATTTTATTCATTTTATATGTAAACTTCTCCTAATGATGTCTTATAGTTAGAAGATTGCAATTCAAAAAACGAGTTTCCAATTTATATTTATTATATTTAAATAATTTTTATTATACGAGACAAGTTTTACATTATTAGAATTTCTTAGGAGACCCTTTTTATATGTAAATTTCTCCTAATTATGACTTTATTTCAAGGTGTGATTTTTTCT
>VDFB02002106.1:0-25713 GCA_007258455.2 Sequoia sempervirens | reverse complement strand
GCATTTCTGCATATCACATTGTGTTTTCCAGCACTTTACAATTTCTAAGTTTTGCATCATTAGATTACTTTAGTTTCATATCAGAGCATTAGTGCATCTTAATTAGGAATAATACATTTCATTTACATAGACTTTGAGTGTAAACCCTTGCATTTTGGTCCCCTTTCAAGCTCCTTTCTCCTTTTAGGTGAAAAACCCTAGGAGGAGCAAAGCATTATGAGGGAAAACTATTGGCATATGGCTTGGAGAGATTTTTTTTGACTTATTGTGTTGTCATTGATGGAAAGTGGAGTTAGATGTATGGTCCATAGTGTAGTAGTTGCTCCTACCGAAAAGAGAAGTAAGTGACTGTATTCTACCAGCAAAAAGTATGAAGAATAGGACATCTGGTTCATAAGTCAATCTGAATATTTCACCGAATCACTATTTTGTGGTGTGGATCCCTAGGGAAGCTTGTTTAGCATATATTATATCCTATTGGAAAGTTTTGTGGTGTTTCATTAGTTAGAGTATGAGTTAAGAGATTCATAAGAATGATTTACTGCTTACTTTCTTATTTTGGCCGACCTTTTGGAATTTTGGTTTGGGTCCCTACTATAGTCTAGCCAACTTGTGTGGGTATGCATCAATTCTAACTGGTGATTTGGGCTGACATAAGCAACAATATTATATTTTTTTTGAAGTTGACAAATAACAATTCCTGATTAGTAGGTATATAAAGGAGATCCAAAAATAATTTTTTTATGTATGTATGTGCTGATGAAGGTAGAAGAAGAGTGTGTTTGTGTGAAGAAGTACAAAAAAACTATATGAGTTAATCTCAGAAGATCTGCTGAGCAATTTTTTTAGAAAGTTTCTACAGTACAACAAAGAAAAATAGAGCAGAAGTGTGAATCAGATGAAAGATCCGAAACTTGATTTTGTGCTTAATTGGAACTGATTCCAAGCATTTGTAGATTTTTTAATCTTAGTTCAAATTTTTATTGTAATTTAAATTATACTTTGTAAGGCAGTGATCCTTTCTCTTTTGAGCAGTGAGCTCTAGGCAGTGTGCCTGAATGCAAGTGCATTCCCTTTTATCATACTTTTAACAGAGTATACTTTTTGGATTAATCTCCACTATGGTTTTTTCCCTAATAGGGTTTCCATGTAAAAATTGAGGTGTTATGGTGTTGATTAATGTGTATGCATGTTTCCTTATGTTCATAGGTTGTGGGTTTAATTATTGTTGTTGATAGTTTAAGATCTGTTTTAAAAATCAAATGATCTTGAACACTAATTCACCCCCCCTCTCAGTGTTCCTAGTGTCCAACATTTGGTATCAGACCAACTTCCTCTTTTGAAGTCTAACAACTTGAGGTGGATCTTGAATTATGATGGATGTTGGTGGTCTTCAAAAGCAACTTATGGTGGCACTTGATGATCTTGATCAATCCAATGTAGAGGTCATGGAACTAAAAGAAAATCTTGTGGCTGCTAAGAAATTCATTCAATCACTGAAGGATAAGATAAGTGAGTCAAGCGAAAAGAGGAAGGAATTATGTGATCAGCTGAAGCAGAAAGAAAGCAAAGGTCCATATGATTTCCATCTGAATCAAACCCTAAGGGAAATAACAGAACAATGTGAAAAACTTGCTAAGGACAATACAACTTTAAAGCTTGAAATGGAGTTTATGGAGATGAAGTTTATCAAAGAGATTGAAGAAAGAAAAAAGAATGAGGAAAATATGGCCTAGTACCTGAAGGAAAAATATGAAGAATGCAGTAGAATTAATAGTGGATTCATTCAGTTGGAAATTGAACTGCAACAATCTAGAAACAATGAACAAGAGCTTGAGAGACAGGTAGTTATCCTCGGAAATGAGCTTGCTACTGCAAATGAATTCAAGGAGAAATTCAAGATAAGATTTTCTAGGCTTTATGAGATAACCACAAGAAAAAAGGATACAAATGACAAGCGAGGACTTGGCTATGAGAAGGGTGAGAGCTCTAGATCTGAACAGAAGAATCATGATAAGAAAAAAAAAAGGGTAGATGACATCCAGTAAGGCAACCCAATGCTCAAAATTTTAATGGATATTTCTTTGTTTGTAATAAATTTGGTCATATGGCTTCTCAATGTAGAAGAAAAATAAACTTTAGCACCCCATCATTTTCTGGTCAATGTTTTAAATGCAAGAAGTTTGGGCATAAGTCATTAGAATGCAAAATTTTGTCTATCAGTGCAAGTAACATTAATTGTTATACCTGTGGAAGATTTGGACATGTTGCTAATCAGTGCAGATCAGGAGGAAATTAGTGGAATAGATGGTATACACAGAAAAATGTGGTGTGCTACAATTGCAACAAACTTGGGCACATTGCAAAATTCTACAAGAACAAAAACATGAATAAAAGAGGTCTAGTTTATCAAGGGAGAAATTCACTGAAAGACAACAAAGGAAAGGAAAAATCATCTGTAGAAGAGATAAGACATCAAATGAAGAATACATGGATAAAGAAAAGTGAATCTGATGAAGGAAATAAGGTTGTACCAGAAGCTCCCTCTAGTAATTCTTCCAGTAATTGACTTCAGGCTAGTGGCCTAGGGGGAGTTTTACAAGATCTTTTGTTCCCTTGAGTATAGTTGGCTCTGAATCACTGGATGTCATCAAAATTTGTGTTATTCTTTAACAAATGTATATGTGATCATTTGTTGAGTTGGATAAATGTTTGAAGTCTGAAGTCGGATTCTTCATTTGTTGTCTGAGTTTTCAGTGTAACTAGAACTTCTAGGGAAATGAATTTAAAGCGGCAAGAAGTTAAGTAGGTGAAGCTATAAAAGGGAATTTGGAACCCTAATTTTTCACCATGCGTCAAAGGATAACTATTGCAGAACCTTTTTCTTTGAAAATTTAAAGTAGTAAAAATCAATCTAGCGGTGAATTCTCTAGGTATATCTGTTGCTCATCAATTTCATAGTGTTTTGGTGATCGATAGAATATAGTATTCAAAAGATCAGGGATATAAGGAATTCATTGTCTGTCATCGAATTGAAAAGGCTTGGAGGAGCGAAACACAAGAATTTGGATGTCTAGAATGAATTCCCTCATTTTGTCAATGTGGAAGTGATTCGGTTTATATTCAATAGATTGAATGGTGATATACTTACTTTGGATAAACCCTATCAAATTTCTAAGGATGTAATAAAAAATTTAATAGGTTTGTGTGAAGTTGGTGATGTTCTAAAAATGAAATTGATTTGAAACATTGAGGTCGAATCCCTATCTAGAATAACGAGAGATCAGAGGGCTCTGGTAATTACTACAATCAAAGATCCTTTAATGAGGTATATTACTCATAGAATTTCATATAAAATCTTCTTTAGAAATTGAGAAGGATCAACCTCAACATGTGCAGTGTATATTTCTCACAAAATGATAATAGAAGGAGAAGAATTTGACCTATGTGGTTTGATAAAAGATCAACTAATGGAGAATGTACAATTGTAAAAAGATATAGGCTTCTATTTCAGGTTTGGCACTCTAGCTATATGCATTATGATGTATTTCCTAAATTTCTTGCCTCTAAATGACAATGTGGTGTGGAAAGAAAAATTAGTCTACAAACAAATTTTTGAAAATTTCAACTCATTTGAAAATGGTGAAAGAGTTTATGAGAAATTCTTTAGGAAGTTGTTAGAATGGTTTGATCTAAATTTTATTCCTCTTCTGGTAAAGATAGATGATGTTGGATCATCTTCCAGTAAGGAAGAGAAAAGGGAGAAGAGAGAGAGAGAGAGAATTGGTTGGTGTCACTCCTCCAGCACCCAAGTCAACAAAAGTTGAGGAAAAAGGAAAAGAATAGATGGTTGTGGATGTAGTCGATGAGGACTCCAAGGGATATACTCCAAGAGAAGAACCAAAACCAGTTGAACTAGTTGTGGAAATTGCAGAAGATAGTGATGATGAAGGTGCTTTGTTTAAAGAAAAGATATTGCAAATTATTTAGGATGGAGATGATATGCAAAATATAACTGATATATGGTCGAATGGACCATACTATGAGCAAGATGTCATTGAGAACACTCTAGGAAGATACTTTGTTGATAACAACGTTGAATTGGAGAGTCTATAGAATGAACTTCCAGATGAGCTGATCCAATGTATCCAAGAGGCTATGGCCTTTGTGCTGCTGGACAGAAAAGAGGAAGAAAAAATTTCTCATCTGAAGATGTAGTTTAGACGATCTCTTTCTAAATTGAAGAAGAAAATGAATGAGCTGAGACAGTGCATTGATTCATCTAACAAGATCTTCAATTACTGTCTTAGGTGGCCCCATGTGGTTGGCAAGTATAAGGACAAATTGGAGGAAATTGAAAAAGAGCTTTTCAAGATAGGTCACAATTACAATATGTTTTTGGACAAGGACGAAGAAGCTAAGAAGAAGATTCATGTTCTACAGGTTGATCATGAAAAAGATCACTCTACTAGAAGTACTTTCATGGATGCTTTCTGGAAAGTGAAAGATCATACCAAATGCATATTAGAGCAAATGATTGAAATTCTAAAGGAAGGAGAAACGTTGAATGATGCCTTCACCATTCCTGAATCCCTTGTTCAGATTATCAATAAGAAATCAAATAATAATAGCTTGATTATAGTTATTGGTATTGCAGTGGACTTGTGGAAGAAATCTCTTCCAGAAATGAAAGCTAAGTATAAAATAATCTTCTGATTTGTGCTGCAGTTTTCCAAATTTTTATCAAAACTCTCATTTTTGCTAAAGTGGAGAGATTTGTAAAATTTTAAAGGAAAGAAGTGTAGCAAAAGTAGTGGGATATTTTTCATTGATTTCAAATGGGGAGATAATGCAATTAAAAATTCCTAGATATCTTGAGAGGAAGAAATTTTTTTGGTCTTGGTAAGTTTTTGAGCTTTGACACTTAGTCATTTTTAACTAAGTTTTTCCATCAATGCAAAAGGGGGAGATTATTGGAATATGGCTTGGAGAGATTATTTTTGGCTTCTTGTGTTTTCATTGATGGCAACTGGAGTCAGTTGTATGGTCCACAGTGTGGTAGTTTCTCCTACTGACAAGAGAAGTAAGTGACTATATTCTACTGGTAGAAAGTATGAAGAATAGGGCATCCAATTGATAAGTCAATTTGAATATTTCACTAGATCACTATTTTGTGGTTCGGATCCCCAGGGAAGATTTTTTAGCATATATTCTATCCTATTGGAAATTTTTGTGGTGTTTCATTAGTTGGAGTATGAGTTAAGAGATTTAGAAGAATGATTTACTGCTTACTTTCTTATTTTGGCAGTCTTGATGTATATGTTATGTCGTGGATGTATGTGAAGTATGTGTTTAGTTATTTCTTATGTTTGGAATTTTGGTTTGGTTCCCTACTACAGTCTAGCTTACTTGTGTTGGTGCACATCAATTCTAACTAGTGATTTGGGCCGACATAAGCAAAAATATTATATTTTGTTTGAAGCTGACAAATAACAATTCCTGATTTGCGGGTATATAAAGGAGATCTGAAAATAATTTTTTTATGTATGTATGTGGTGATGAAGGTAGAATAAGAGCGTGTTTGTGTGAAAAAGTGCAGAACAACTATATGAGTTAATCTCAGAAGATCTGTTGAGGGAATTTTTTAGAAGGGTTTCTACAGCAGAGCAAAGAAGAGCAGAGCAGAAGTGCAAATTGGATGAAAGATCCATAACTTTATTGTGTGCTTAATTGGAATTGATTCCAACAATTTGTAGATGTTGTACTCTTAGTTCAAAATTTTGTTATAATTTCAATTATACTTTGGAAGGTAGTGAGCCTTTCTCTTTTGAGCAATGAGCTCTAAGCAGTGCACCTGAATGCAATTGCATTCCCCTTTTATCATACTTTTAACATAGTATAATTTGTGGATTAATCTCCACCGTGGTTTTTCCCTAATAGAGTTTCCATGTAAAAATCTAGGTGTTATGGTGTTGATTAATGTGTATGCATGTTTCCTTCCATTCATATGTTGTGGGTTTAATTATTGCTATTGATAGTTTAAGATATTTTTTGAAAATCAAATGATCTCAAACACTGATTTACCCCCCCCCTCTTAGTGTTCCTAGTGTCCAAGACAAACCAAAATCATCGTTTACATTTTGGTGAACTTGACTTTTGAACATATTCCTTTCTAATTTGAAAAGTGCATCCTAGGTTTCATTTTCAATGCATCTTGCATTGATTAAATTGCATCCTAGGGTTTTACCATTGCATTAGTGAAAAGCTCACTTAGCTTGCATTTTGTATCATTTTTGCATTACAAAACAAAAAAAATTATGCATTTACATAATGTAGTTCCATTTGTACATCTGAAAGACATAGAATTGCATTTAGTTTTTTTGAAAAAATGAAAAAATTATTAGTGGGACTAAATCGCCACCCTAGGCGACTTAGTCCTTTTGCATATTTTGCATTATAATTTATGGTAATTTTTGGGTATTCTCTATACTTCTATTTTATGTTACTATACTGTTTCTAACTTTTCAGATTTATTGTTTCTCGCATTTCATTTTCTTGCATCATGGCCTTTTCTTTAATAAGTTTTGGAATTCCTTAAAATCCTTAGTAGAAATTTCCAATTGTGCCTTTAGTTGTGATCCTAATGATCTTGAGCTTCTTCATGCTCCTCCAGCTCCTCATGATTGTCCTCATGATGTAGACATCATTGGAGTAGATGATGATAGCATGAACAAGTTCTTAAACGAATGTCTAGATAACCTTGAATCCAATGCAGCCTTTTACCCATCCATGTGGTCACAAAACCTCCCTACTATTGCAGCTCCTTATACATTTGGCTATCTTCACCCTGAAACTAATGAAGGACATAAGTTCCCTCCATCAGGTGGACCTAAATCCTCTACACAACCACACCCTCACCCATTTTATGATAACAAAGTTACAAACACTCCCATCAACCTTGAAGAAACCTATGGAAAGGGCTTTACTATTTTAAGTAAAGAAGGTTGTGATACAACAACTGAACATAACATTCACCAAATTTTTGAACAAAAACCACAAGAAGAAAACATAACAAGATTAGCATATCAAGATCCTCCTCATACCAACAAGCCTCCTTTTGAATATTGGAGACTTTGAGATGAGGGTACGATGATCTTTGATTCTCCTTCTGACTTGAACATTCTCCTTCCATGTGAACACCCATTCCCTGATTCTGATGACAAGGATGCTAGGATCCCTCCAAGTCCCCTTCCTCCTTCTATTCATGAAAAATGAGAATCTAGCAAATGTAAACGACCTTACAAATTGAAAAAGCTCAAGTTTCCTACTCATCCTCCACCTGAATGTGAAAGGAGACTTCAGTTGCTTTTAAACAAGGGTCTTATACTTTTACCACCTATGAATAGGTTGGTTATCCATCCTAAAGATTCTAACATACTATTTTGCAAATATCATCATGTTCTTGGACATCGAACTGAAGAATGTCAGAAATTGAATGACATATTGACCTCGTATCACTTCATAGATACTATCTACTTTCCCATCATCCCTTAAAAAAAACTCCTTTTATCATGTAATAGTTGTAGAAATTTTCATTCTCACTATTGCATGATTCCTCCCATCACCTTTCTTGGCTCATTTCGGCCTTACATTCAATACGGGCAAGAAGTTGTTAGCCTTATCCTAGTAATGCATTTTCTCTTGTCTCTTAACTGTGTTATTTCCCTTCCGCTTATACTAATTGAGATTGTGAAGCCAATAACTTGGTTAATCGTTGACTTACACTTGCATTACCAGTTCCTTTTACATTTTCATTGTATATGTGTATCGTGTTCCCCCGTATCGTGTGTTTGATTTTTTCTCTCTTTGTGCATTTCCTCTATTTGTACCTTTATTCTTCCATATGTCGTACCTTATCTTTTCCTTTTCACTTTTTCTTTTGTGTTCTCCTTTTGGGGATGACACAAAGTGTAGAGACATCCTACATCTCTTCCATGTTGACCCAAAAGGTCTTTTTCTGTTGTTTGCTTTTGTTTTGTGTTCTTCTTTCAGGGATGACTCAAAGCGTTGAGACACCTTATGTCTCTTCCGTGTTGACCCAAATGGTCCCTTTTCCTTTCCTTTTTCATATTTTCTTGTGTTTTACTTTTGGGGATGACACAAGGCATTGAGACTGAAATGTCACCTTCATGTTGACCCAAAATATTTTTCTTTTCTTTTCCCTTTTTCTTTCGCTTGTGTTTTCCTTTTGGGGATGATGGAAAGCATTGAGACCGCAATGTCTCTTCCATGTTTATACAAAACGAATTTTTTTTTCCTTTTTTTTCCCTCTCTTCATGTCATTCTTCCAATTCTATGTGCTTTGGGGAATGATGACAATTCTGAGCTCTTTCATAAAAATATTGCAGCAACGAACATACTGCCCCCAAATCCATAGATCCCTTATGTGTTTGGTGTGTTCCTTTTTGGGGGAAAACTACCTTTCCTTTGTTTTATTTTTCATTTACATGAAGCAATTAAACTTAGAAACATATGAATTGGCATAGGGGATTTCCAAGTTGGCTCTCATGTCTTGTTTTCATTTTTGCATTTCTCCTTTGCTACTTTAAAGTAATTTCTCACAGAACAATGTGTAGCAATTCTTTTAAAGTGGGGGGTATACATTAGCATCATTGCATTTCCATTTTTTATTATTAGTGTAGCCTTGTCACTTCATATGACATGTTCATCAGTTTGTTGATGACATTGGGTGTGATCATGTCCTTCTTAAGTGTGATCTATCTTAGCATATTACATTCCTCTTAATTTCCTGATGCGACGCACTACATCCCTTAAGTTGTGAATATACTATTCTCTGATTGGTCCTATCTTAGAGACATTAGACACAATGTTCCTTGAGTGACAGAAATTTCATGAACTTAAAAAGACTCCTTTGAACATCTTTTGCATTTTTACATTACATTTTTGCATTTTACCTTTTTCATTTTTACCACCTTGCATAACGAAACTTGCATGCCTGTGCTACCCTTGTATTTTTCCATGAGTTCTAAGCATATCGATATTTTCTTGTCTCATGAAGCACGAGCTGACATTTTCCCTTGTGGCACCTTGGTAAAGTTATCAGGAGGTAGAAATTTGATATGGTTAACTAGGAAGTCCACTCAACGACGCGACTTTCCCCATAGCCACCTATGTGTTTGTGAGTGCATACCAACTAGCGTATGTATCTCCCCTTTTTAGGATTTCTCACCCTATGGACTATTGGATATTGCTAATATGTGGTTGCCATTGATGTCAACACTATTTCCATTAATGTCTTTAAGGTTTTATATGTCGAGGATATTGAGAAAATTGTAATAAAATAAGTTACAAGTTGTCGGTGATGCAGTGAAGTTTAGTATGGTGGATATCTCAGTATATTTATGATAAGAGGTTATAGATTAAAGGGTTTTTTGACAAGTATATCTAGTTTACCCACATGAAGTTTCAAAGGTTTGCATGAACATTTCATTGAATTATGAGTATATGTGTTTTGACAGTTACTTTGTTGCTTTAGTTGGTGTTCCTAAAAGAAGATGATGTGATTCTAGCAATTTGAGTTGTTATGGATGCTTCTATGGTGATTCATGCTACTTTTGGATGTTTCTAGATCATGCTCTATCTATTTTTTGGTCCACATTGATCTTTGTGATAGAAACTAGTGATTTTCTTCTGTGATTTCATGTTTTTCATGATCATGGCTAACAAGGTGATTGTAGCGTGTTGTAGATCTTTGAGGAATAATTTTTGAAGGTGTTCCATATTTTAGGATGTTCTTTTGGGTCCTTACTATGTTTTGGCTGACATTTTTTGGTCTACATTGATAAATATTTTATTGGTTTGGGTCGACAGTTTGAACACATTTCATATTTTGTTGGGCTGACATGTAGTTGATGTTATCCTTAGTTATGGATATATATGATCAATTTTTTATACCATTTGATGGTATGGTGTGCAATGTATGCTATGTGCTAAGTGTGAATACTATTCTAATCTTTCAAAGGTATAAGTAAATTGTGAAGAAGAGTGAGCAGATGAAAGTGTTTGTGTGCTTAACCAGAACTGTAATCGGGCATTAGAAGATACTATTTTCTCATTTCAAAATCTTTCGGATGTAATCTAAAAGTGACTATAAGACTGCGAGTCTTCTTTTAGGTAGTAAGCCTTTTGTATTTCAGCAGTGTGCCTGAATGCATGTGCATTCCTCATTTGTAATAATTTTAATAGCGTATAATCTTGTGGATTAACCTCCAACATGGTTTTTCCCCTAATAGGGTTTCCACATAAAAATCTTGGTGTTATGTGTGTTTTTATGTGGTGATGGTTTATTCTTTCATGTTTATTTATTAGATTTGAGAATAAGTTTAATATGTATAATTTCTGAGACAACTGATTCACCCCCCTTCTCAGTTGTCTACCCTTGTGTTGCCAACAATTAGTATTAGAGCCTAGTTCCTCGGAAGAATTTTAATAGCTTGGGGAAGATCCGGGAAGGTGATTCAATGGATTCTGACAATCTTCATCAAAAAAATTTGGTGGCACTACATGATCTTGATGAATCCAAATATAAAGTCTAGGAATTGCAATCAAGCCTCATGAATGCTAACAAATTCATTCAATCATTAAAAGATAAAATCAATAAGTCTAGGGAAAAGAGAAAGGATCTTCGTGATCAGCTCAGGCAGGAAGATGATCACCTAAATCAAGCCTTGAAGGAAAAGACAAAAGAATATGAAAAGCTCACCAGAGATAATGTTGTCCTAAAGCATGAGATGGAATCTATTGTGATGAGGATGACCAAGGAGATTGCAGAGAAAAAGAAGAATGAAGAGAATCTTACTAAGTCCTTGAAAGAAAGATATGATGAATGCAACACAATTAATGGTGGATTCAATCAGCTAGAGCTTGAATTGCAACAATCTAGAAACAATGAAGAAGAGCTTGAAAGACAAATTGTTATTATTAGGGATGTACTTTCTACTACAAATGAATACAAGAAGTTAAAGATTAGCTCATCTAAACTTGATGAACTGATTCAGAGTCAAAAGATTGGAAGTGACAAGCAAGGTCTTGGATATGAGAAAGGAGAAAGCTCCGGATCTGGTTAAAGGGAATTTAGGCCAGGAAATTAGATGAGCAAAGATAGAATGTATCTGGTAAGACAACTCAATGCTCAAAAGTTCAATGGATACTATTTTGTTTGCAATAAATTTGGTCATATGGCTACTTAATGTAGAAGTATAAAGAATCCAAGTGGTCCATCATTCTCCAGTCAGTGTTTCAATTGCAATAAGTATGGTCTTAAGTCAATTGAATGCAAAAATATGGAAAAAAAAAATTCAATACAAATGTTAGATTTCATGCCTGCACAATAGATTTGGCCATATTGCTAACCATTGCAAATAAAGAGAAAATCAATGGAATAACTGGTTTGGACAAAGAAATGTCATGTTCTATAATTGTAACAAATCCATTCACATTGCAAGATTTTTTAGAAGCAGGAAGGGTATGGTAAACAAAGGGAAAAATATGTAGAAGGATGATAAGGGAAAAGGAAAAGTTACTGTAGATGAGATTAGGAATCAAATGATGAAGACATGGGTGAAGAAGAGTTTTTTTGAAGTAGGAAATGAATCCACACAATAATCTAGTGCTAGAAATTCCTCTAGGAATTAGTTTAAGGCCTCTGGCCTAGTGGGAGCTCTCAAGAAAATCTTTTACCCCTACCAATAGTTGGTACCAGAATTTGGAAAATTGCAATGATTGCATTAATGATCTACAAATGTTTTGGGAACACTTGAGGAAATTTATGCAAAATTGAAGGTCCACAGAAGAATTTTCTTTCATAGACTATGAAAACAAGGTATTCGGAAGACCTATGGAAAAAGAATTTATTGCGATAAAATGTTAGATGTGTGAATGATAAAAGGGAGATATGGTTTTCCAATTGAAGAAAGCATTGTATGGACTTAAGCAAGCCCCAAGATCATGGTATTCCAGATTGGACAAGTATTTGTTGAAGCTTGGATTTAATAAAGGTACTGTTGATAGTAATTTGTATTTAAGGATTTATCATGATAAATATTTGATTGTTGAAGTCTTTTTTGATGATATCATTTTTGAAGGAGATGATAGTTTGTGCATGAAGTTTTTTGATGAGATGTAGAGTGAGTCTGAGATGTCTATGATTGAAAATTACTCAAATAGATAGATGAATCTTTATATCTCAGTCTAAGTATGTGAAAGAATTGCTTAAGAAGTTTGGTATGGAAGATTCAAAGCCAGTTGGTACACCTATCGTGACCAGATGGAAGTTGAAACAAGATGATGATTCTCCTAAAATAAATCAAAATTGATATAGATCCATGATTGGTGGATTGCTCTATTTGACTCAAACTAGACCTGATATCATGAATGTTGTATGCATTGTTGCAATATTTCAAATTGATCCTAAGCAATCTCATATGACAAATGTGAAGAGGATTTTTAGGTACTTGAAGAGGACAGTTGATTTTGGCCTATGGTATCCTAAAGAAGATGACCTTACTTTGAGTTCCTTTACTGATCTTGATTAGGTAGGAGATGTGAATGATAGATAGAGTACTAGTGGTGGTACATTTTTCTTGGGAAAGAAGCTGATTTCATAGTTAAGTAAGAAGTAGAATGCCATTTCTTTATCTACTACAAAGGCATAATACAATGTTGCTGCTAATAATTGTACTCAAGTATTGTGGATGAAGCAGATGTTGAAAGACATTAGAGTTGTGTATGATGAACCTATTGCTATATTATGTGATAATTCAAGTGCAATTAACATTTCTAAGAATCCAGTGTTGCATTCAAAAACCAAGCATATATCTATCAAGTTACACTTTTTGAGAGAGAAAGTGAGTGAATAGGAAGTCAGATTGGAGTATGTGCCCACTAAGGAATAGATTGCAAATATCTTTACCAAGCCCTTGCCTAAGGATACTTTAGAGTCTCTTAGAGGGAAGCTAGGGGTGACTACCCCTCCTAATCAGAATTAAGATGCAATGACTTGCATCAGGATGTGCATTTCATAGTCATATCTTGTGATCCAGATTGATGTTGTGGTGGCTGCTACTCAGGGGGAGTAGTCAGATGTTCAAAAATGTGGTTCAGAGCTTGTGTGGAGAAAGATAATGTGTACCTTTTAAATTGATTTCAAAGGGCGAGAAGAGTCATGTGAAGAACTATGAAAGAGTTAAGGAGAAAAGAGTCAAAAATTTTAAGGGAGAGAAAGTGCTAAGAGAAAGTATCGTTGATGGTGTTTTTCAGATCATGTGTTGCCATCAATTCCAAAGGGGGATGTAGTTGTACATTTTTGATATGTGGTTGTCATTGATTTCAACACTGTTTCCATTAATGTCTTTAAGGTTGTATATGTCAAGGCTATTGAGAAAATTGTAATAAAATAAGTTGTAGGTTGTCAGTGATGCAGTGAAGTTTAGTATGGTGGATAGCTCAATATATTGATGATAAGAGGTAGTAGATTAAATTGTTTGTTGAAAATTATATCTAGTTTATCCACAGGAAGTTCTAGAGGTTCGCGTGAAGATTTGATTAAGTTATGAGTATCTGTGTTCTGAAAATTGCTCTATTGCTTTAGTTGGTGTTCCTAAAAGAAGACGATGTGATTCTAGTAATTTGAGTTGTTTTGGATGTTTCTAGATCATGCTCTACCTATGTTGTTGGTCTGCATTGATCGTTGTGCTCACGATTGGTGATTTTCTTCTGTGAGTTCATGTTTTTCATGATCATGGCCGACAGGGTGATTGTAGCATGTTGCGGATCTTCAAGGAATAATTTTTGAAGGTGTTCCATATTTGAGGATATTCTTTTGGGTCCTTACTATGTTTTGGCTGACATTTTTTGGTTTGCATTGATAAATTGTTTATTGTTTTGGGCCGATAGTTTGTACAAGTTTCATATTTTGTTGGGCCAACATGTAGTTGATGTTATACTTAGTTGTGGATATATATGATCAATTGTTTATACCATTTAATGGTATGGTGTGCAATGTATGATGTGTGCTAAGTGCAAATAATGTTCTAATCTTTTGAAGATAGAAGTAAAGTGTGAAGAAGAGTGAGCAGATGAAAGTGTTTGTGTGCTTAACTGGAACTGTAATAATCCATTAGAAGATGTTATTTTCTTAGTTCAAAATCTTCTGGATGCAATCTGAATGTGACTGTAAGATAGCAAGACTTCTTTTGGGCAACAATCCTTTTGTATTTGAGTGGTGTGCTCTAGGCAGTGTACCTGAATGCATGTGTATTCGCCATTTGTAATACTTTTAATAGGGTATAATCTTGTGTATTAACCTCCACCATGGTTTTTCATCTAACAAGGTTTCCACATAAAAATCTTGGTGTTATGTGTGTTTTGATGTGGTGATGGTTTATGCTTTCATGTTTATTTATCAAATTTGATAATAAGTTTCATATGTATAATTTTTGAGACAAATGATTCACCCCCCCTCTTAGTTGTGTTCCCTTGTGTTTCCAACATGGAAAACTAGAAGTTTCATGGCCCCAGAGTGAGTATACTTGGGACTTATCACCTGAAAGATAGGCACAAGTTCCATCACCCCAAATTGAGTTCACATTTCTTATTTCAAACAACCATCCAAGATCTAATCCACAACGAGGTGGACAGACGATCGAAGCTTTCATTCCTTTTCTTCATCATGTGTGTTCCTTTGTTCTTATGTTTTTTTTTCTATGAGACCTTAGTCCTAGGGGCTTGTTCATCCCTCTTGATTAAATTGTTGTTTCATCTTACCGACATGAGCACACTAGGATCCCTCTCGATATGCATGTTGGGATACTTTAGCGAGAGTTTGAAGCAAGTTCATCCTATCACTAAAGTGGTGGCTTATGTGTCGCCAAAAAATGTATAGTTGACATTTTTACACTCACTTGAGTCTTTCTAATGGAATTTGGCTTGACTTTGCTTGGGTTTCATGTTGTAATGTGATCAGGGTATGTGCAGGATCATGATGGGCTAAAAAGTGGCAATATGTAACTGTTATGATGGCCAATGTGGCTGACAACTTTTTTCATACCCAAAATTGATGAAAGGAAAAGGGTTTTTAAAGGAGATTGTTAGCTTTCAACCAATATAAATTATGGTTTACTTTGAATTTAATAAATAATTATTATTCATTTTCTATTTGAATTATGACTAAAGTCCTGATTGATAGGTTGATTGAAAAACATTTATAGCTTTCAAACGGTATCACATTTTTTGAATCTAAAACATGTGTCGTATTCTATGCTTCGCATACTATAGGATTAAAAAAAAATTGAATTTTATGAAGTTTTGACCAAGTTAAGGTGGTCAGACATACAATTTTTTATATTTTTTAAAAATTGTAATAAAAACTTCATAATTAATTATTTACTTGGAAAAAAATTACAAAAAAATATACATCACATTGAGACATGAGTCCTATACTTATATCTAAAATCTTATAAAAAAATATTATCATTTTATTGTGGTAGGAGTGGTCAGACAGACACCTTATTTTTTCCATGAAATTTAAGTACTATTACATTGAAATTTCAAATTTTCACCAAATAGATTTATTTAAATAAAAAAAAACCTAGTAGTTTAGAAATTGCATTCAATTTGCTACAAATTCTATTCTTACATATTTTTGAAATAATAATAATAACTTATTCCATTCATGTCAAGTTTCCCAACTCTAATTTTTCTAAATTTTTTGCCACTTAAGGGCCTATTTTTCCATGATGATCCTACACATGCCCATCAAAAAATTCACATTAGGTCCTGAACATTCAAATTATGGTGCCTCTTGAAGGTGTTGTGAAGTGTTGATAGACACTCCTACACTTTTCTAGACTCTATTCATTACAATTCACTTAAAAATCACCTTTTCCTCACGTATTAAGTCCTATTTTGAAGTGTTGCAAAGTCTTGGAACAAGATTTCACACTTTTCTAGGCCTAATTTCACTATCTACACCATTCTTATGCTTTATTTGACCCCTTAATGTACTTTCTGATTGTTTTCAAGTGTGCTTTTGGGAATATTCCCATTGGACAACTTTTAATCCCCCGAAATTCCTGACACCCACTTAATTTTCTTAACTGGGACTAAGTCGCCAATAGGGGTGACTTAGTCCTTTTTGGCACAAAACTCAAAATAATTTTAAAATTCTAGCAGGAATTTTTCCTCTAAGCCTTCAGGTTGGCCTGTGATGTGTTACTTTCAGGAAATTTTAATAAAGTCAAGTATAAATAGGTGTTTTTCTCCTCATTTTACATCTCCTAATATCCTACAATCTTCTCATACACTCTCTCAATTCATAAGCATTAATAAGCAATCAAGCAATATCAAGTCAATCTATTGGAGTACTTCATTATATATCTTCATATTTTGAGCATCAAAGGTGTGGTAATTTTATGACATTTGCATGTTATCTATTTATCATACTCTTTTCATTCCATTTCATTATTTAGGGTTTGATTACCAAAGTGGGGTTTGACTAAGGCAAACCCATATTCTCTAACCCTTAACCATTTTTTCCCTTTTTCATGTGTGTTTGTAGACTTTTGTATGAAGATTTACCAAGAAATTAGGTGTTGAAAGGTGGTCAATAAGTCTACAAAGTCAATCAAGTCAACACCACCCTAGTTCAAGCTTGCAGAGGATTTCTACCCCATTTTGTCCAAAATAAAGTATGGACACCTATTATAAAAGAAAGTGCAAACCTGAGACTTCCAAATTCTATCTCAAATTCCCTGAGATTTACAAGAGGATTAAGTCACCACTACTAGCGAATTAGTCTTGCTTCCGGGCCTAAAAACTGATTTTGACATTTCTAGATACCCATTTAGTAGATTCCCATTCTGGCAAAGTTTCCTGAAACTGGGATTAAGTTGCCCCACCTAGCGTAAGTGTCCCAGTCAACATTTTCAGCCAATTTTTCAAGATTTCAGAATCTCCCAACATCAAGCTTTAGATTCTAGGTGCACTTCTTTCATTTTTTTCTGTTATTTCATCATTTAATTACATTCTTAGGCATTTTTTCATATCACATTGTGTTTTCCAGCACTTTACATTTTCTAAGTTTTGCATCACTAGATTACTTCAATTTTAGATCAGAGCATTAGCACATCTTAATTAAGCATAATAAATTTCATTTACATAGAATTTTAGTGTAAACCCTTGCATTTTGGTCCCCTTTCAATCTCTTTTATCCTTTTGGGTGAAAAACCCTAGGAGGAGCAAAGCATTGTGAGAGAAAACCAAAATCATCATTTACAGGAAGGTTGGCTCCTTGTAAGATTTTCAATATTCTCAAACTTGTCACCAAAAGAGGGGGGAGGAAGAGGGAGAATAGCATGGAATACAACATAATCCAATAAAAATGGGGTTTCCATGGGTCTAGGGTTTATACACATGATTGATTTGCACTAGGATGACCTAAATATAGAGGGAAAAGAGGAAGAAAATATTAAAATCTAGGTAAAGAAAATTAATAGAAAAATTAATAGTACCTCAATTAACATAATAGACACATTTAATAGTAATACTAGAGGTAAAGAAAGCTTATGTGTATTTAAATTAAATACCATGAGGTTTATGAGAAAAGGAGATACAGTTTCTTGGAAGCTCAAGGAAACACAAAGTAGTAGCTTCCCTCATAACTATTTATCACATCCTCCTTCAAATACACCCACCCACTATCTAATTAGATCTTGACAACTCAACTTTTGATAATCAATAGAAATAAATCTACATATAGTAGTAAAGGAACAAAGACAAACTAGAAACTATAGCATTAAAACATGTATCTCTTGCTTGATATGGGAATAATTAATGACAAATTGGACTTAATAAGGCCTTGAGTTATTGTTGTGAGGTTTTTTACACATACATTAGGTCTTGGGCCCTTGCAAACTGAATAAAATGCATCTAACGATGTCTTGCAAAGGTGTTGTAAAGTGTTGTAAAAGACTTTCACACTTCTCTAGACTAATGGACCTATTTTCCCCTTAATTCAATATTGTAAAATGTATTTAATGGAATTCTCACATTAATCTACAATGCTTGTAAATTAAACCTAATTCTAATCTAGTGTTGGAATGTGTTTTACACATTCACATTGGATGTTTTTCCTTTCTAGGCTATGTGGACCTCATTTTAATGTTGTAAAGTGTATTTAATCACACTTTAACATTGAATTTTGTTTCCCTAGACATAATTACCCTTTACATCATCATAAATAGGCCCCTATGGCACCATATTGTGCATCCTGAGGCATAATTTAATTAAGGACCTAACTAGAACAACATAAGAGCTTAATTTCTTCACTCCCCAACAATCCAGCTGGCAAAAGAGACCATGTGGGACTAAGTCTCCCAGCTTGGAGACTTAGTCCCATTTGGGCTATTTTCAAGGTTTGAGGGAGAAAAATTGGATTTTAAGTTTATTCTTCCTTGATGTTGGCCTTGGGGATCAAATTAACAAGAATTTTAGGTGGATTTCCTATATAAACAAGATTCTAAACCCTAATTCATAACCTAATCATTTTCATTCATCATTCATCATCTCTCTCAAGTCAAGCAAGCTAGGGTTTTAGCATTCTAAGTCATCACAATAGCTTTGTAAGGAATTCAAGGGTAGATTCTTCATCCATTGTTGTAGAAAATCAGGATCAATCATCATGGAAAGGTTCTAATCTCTTCATTTCATGTTCATGCTTCCTCTTATTTCTTGATTTGGTTTAATTACCTAGAAGGGGTTTGACTAAGGCAAACCCCCATGACCTAATATCCAACATTTTTCTTTCTTTCATTGCGTGTTTGTAGATTTAGGTACTTTGAAGGCTTGGAAATCATTAAAGGATTAGTTGCAAAATTTTTGAAGACATCTCCTTATTGGCTAGGTCAATATATCCACAAAAACTCACTTTCAGGCCCAAATTTGATAGTTTCAAAACTAGACACCTAGAGGAACAAAAAGTGCAAACCGAGAGATTCCGCTTCCACTTTCAAATTTTTAGAAAAGCCAAAGTGCACTAAGTCACCATCAATGGTGACATAGTCCCACTGAACATTCTTTTCAAAGGTTTCTATAGATCTGGATACCCATTTTTCTGAAACGGGCTTTGGTGTAGTTTTCTAGATCTTGGACTAAGTCATCCAGAATGGTGTAAGTATCTTAGTAGTTCAGAATTTTAGGATCAATAGCATTTCCAGTCTCCATTCTAGTTTGCAACACATTTCCAGGTGCACACATTTAGTTTTACAATTTTCTATTTTGTTTCATTTGCATTTTTGGGTCATTTAGTTTATGTTTGCATATCACATTGTGTTTTCAAACGCTTTACATTTCTTTAGTTTTTATTCATTAATTGATCCCTTTTATTAGCTCTTTACATCTAGGGAATTCCATTTATACATATTTCAATCATATTTTCATTAGTCTTGAGTGAACCACCTAATTTTCCTTGGGATACCTTTCTCCTTATAGGTGCAAAACCCTAGAAGTGTAAGAGAGTGCCTATCTACAAAAAATTGTATTTCATTTTGGTGAACCCAATGTGAATCAAACATACAACCTTCCATTTAGACATATTTCAATCATATTTGCATTAGTCTTAACTGAACCCTAAATTTTTGTGGGATACCTTTCTCCTTTTTGGTGCAAAACCCTAGAAGTGTAAGAGAGTGCCTATCTACAAAAAAATGTTGTTCATTTTGGTGAATCTAACCTTAGAACATCACATTTTATGATTTTATAGTCCATCATCATCCTAGAATTAGCTTGAATCAACTTTGCATTCGGGTTTACATTGATTAATTTCCATTCTAGGGTTTCAAATTTTGCATTAGTAAAAATGCATATAGATTGCATTTTTGCATCTTAAATCATTTTTTTTTTGAAATTCTGCATTAGCATCTTAGGTCTACATCATAGAACATAGAAAACATCAAAATCAATCCAAAAAATATCAAAATTCTGAACAAAAATCCCTACTGGGACTAATTCACCACCTTAGGCGACTTAGTCCCTTTTCACCCTTGAAATTGCCTTTCACAACACTAAAAACCCTATTTTTAAGCATTTTTTTCCTGCCCTTATCTGTATCAATTGGTTGAGTTTTTTTAACATGCATTTCATTAGATCTAGCTTAAATTAACTCATTTCATGCATTTCTTAATTCTAAATGTGCATTTACAACATTTCATTTTTCAGGTTATTGCATAATGTAATCAGAAAATTACCTTGTTTCACATCTAAAAATTTCATTTACACATCTTACTTTAAGTCATTGCATTGTCCTTTCTTTACTTTTCGATGATAACATGTTTACATTCAAGAGATGTGGCTTTTATTTGGTTAAAAATGGATTTCATAAGTAATACATCCCCTCTTATGAGTTCAATTTCTATTATAATAATGAGGTCATTAAGAAACATGTTAATCATCAAACCATTGACACAATCCTTACTATTACATTTCCCATTGGTGAGAATGGCAGTGTAGAAAATCATAACAATCATACCTTTTCTTCTCCCAATACCTCTCCTATTAGTGACGAAGGTATCTTGGTGAAAGAAGATAAAGCATCAAGGGTCTTGATTGTCCCTCTTCTCATTCCCCTTTGGAGGATATTGGAAAACAAGAAAATGAGATTATAGAAACATTTATAAATATCACCTTACCTAGTCTCCATAGCCATGACAATCAAATTTTTTTATCTCCTAATATCCCTCCTCAATGCAACAAGGATAGGATGGTGTTAGAATATATACCTATTAAGAGTCATGAGAATCTTAGCCCTCCCTTCCCTAATGCTCCTACCGTTTGGGACAATCTATTTGAAAATCATAGAGGTCCTTCTCTTGATGCCTCCCCCACTTGTGATGAAGCTACTTTACAAACTTCAAACTTGGATGAACATATTGCAAGCTTTCCTATTAGGGTAGATAATATGGAACAAGAGAATGATACCTTGACAGAAAGGGAAATCAAATAGAGTTTTCTCCTAATTTCCCCACTATCAATAAACAAGAAAATTCAACCATTGATCATTCCCCTACTTGTGATGAAGTCATTTTAGAAGAACCAACCCTTGAACATCAAGAACATGTGGTTTGTAGTTCTCCTAAAAAATCTCCTCTTAGGGAGGATATCATGATGCAAAACAAGGATAACATTGACAATAATGATATTATGCCCTTAGAAGAAGAAGAAGAACCCATGTTAGACTCTCATTCGACCAGGGATGTTAATATTATTCAACCTCAAACTCAAAATAAACCCGAATTAATCCTCAACCCACCTAAGAACAATGTTTCCCAGTAGTTGAGTCATAATACCATTGCTCATACATATCACACTAGAAATAATCTGCAACATCCACAACCCACCCCAACACCATTACCTTTTCCTAATCCCATTTTTCCTAGAGATCCTCAATTAACTTCACATACTAAGGAGATTGATCTTGTTGAACAACTTAAGAATACTCCTGCAAAGATATCCCTATGGGATTTAATTCAGAATTCACCTAACTATCACACTATGCTTTAAACGACCTTACAACAAGTTCCTATCTCTTCTAATGTGCAAACGAATTAAATAGCTTCCCTAATTCAAGGATTGAATGTTTACATTGTTTTCCACCAAAGTGAACTCCCCCCTTTGGAAGTGAAAAAACAAAATGATGCTTTCATCATACTATCTCAATACAAATGAATAGGGATAAAGAGAACCCTTGTTGATTACCAAAAAATGGTTTGACCAAGGAGAAGCCCTATCCACTAACAAAACAACATTTATCTCTTTTCATGTATGATTACAAATCTAGGTGTTTTGAGACTTGAAGATCCTTTGAAGACAAAGTTACAAGATTGAAGAAAGTTGTCAACATTGTCATCTTTATGGAAAATCACCTATAGGCCATAATTCAAACTTTCAAGCTTGGAGATCGGACAAGACAAAAGTTACAAAAGATCACTCGAGGCTATGAAAGTTTCAGTCAAACCATAATACTAGGACTAAATCGCCTAGTCTAGCATATGAGTCTTAGTGCACATCGAGATCAATAATTTTCAAAATTTTCAATTCTTGCTTAGTCATCTTCATCTACTTAGTCATGTTCATCTTCCAAGTGATTCTTTGTTCATCCTTAGTTTATTATTCTAATTTTGAGTTCATTTTCTAGGTCATCTAGTTATATTTTTATATTACTTTCATTTCATTCTTTCTAAGCATTTTCATAGAGGTGAACTCCCCTTTAATCACACTTAAGCAAACCATCTGAGCCCTAGTCCCTTCCTCAATCAAGTCAATTGGTTGAGGGATATTGGTTTCCTAATGAAATAAGTGTGAAGTACGGTCCCTAATGTTGTTTATCTCCTAGAAGATGGACACACCCTATTTTCTATTATTTCAGTATATAATATAATAAAATAAAAGGGAAGATTAAAAATAGATGAAGAGAAGAGGTGGAAAGAAGATAGTTGTAGTAGTTTAAAATTTTAATCTATTGTTTGAATTTCACTTGTTGTATAAAGAAAATCCATTTTTGTAACCACCTATTGGGTATCTTGGTGTTCATTCATTTGGCATGCATGAGATTTCTATATTTGACATAAAAAATAAAACCCATCTTTAAAAAAAAATATACTCTCACATAACAAACATTTATCTCTCCATGAAATATTTTGACCTATAACTTTCATGAGAAATAACAATTATATATTAATTCACCCTAGGAAATTTTTCATTAATAAACCCTTCTTGAAATTAGTTTTATCTCCATGGTTATGTTATTTTCCCCTTTGGATTCAACTATGCATGTTGAATCAATTTCACCTAGCATTTTCACGGGCCTCTTCTTTTGTCACCCCCTACACATTAGCTTCTCACTTTTTAAATATTGAAAAGATTGAATATTTCCCTTTTTCTTCTATTTTTTTTCAAATATTTGCATTTTAAATTCATTTGGAATTAAGTCACATGCCTACCATTGAACTACACTTCCCCCCCTTTGACACATTTGAATTCATTGTCAAGAAATATATGAGGCCTCACCCTTTTGTTCAATAGTTGTAAATACTTTATTTATATCATGGGTATATTTCTTAAATAGTTATAAGTTGTACAAGGGGATATATTCTAAAGAAAGAAAATGCATTAAATTACATGTAAAAACTATATATATCACACATTTCCTTTTAAAGTTTAAAGCATAAGATTATGACCAAGATAGTTGTCACTAATAAAACTTGGATTAGTTGCCTCTAATAAAGTGATCTATTAGAGTTGGAAATATTTACATGTATCAAAGTTTTATTAGTGACAATTATCTTGGTCATAATCTTATGCTATAAACTTTAAAAGGAAAGGTGTGATGTTGCAATTAAAAAGAAATGAATATAATATTTTGGATAAAGATTTCAAGTAATAATGAATAGGATCATTATAACTTCAAGAAATTGAAATATATTAATATTTGAGAACAATAATTATATACCTTGAGATAATCAAAATATAACCCCATTACACAAATAATTGAATATTTTTATCAATTGTAATAATAATAATGTTTCAATTGATTTTATTAGCTAAAGATCATGACCTTGATTGAAATATTCTATAATTTAACCTTTTATGTTTTATTAATCTTTTATGCTAAGTAGACATTTTTTTATCATTAGGAGAGAGAGTGATGTATATAAGTTAGGAACGAGGCACATTTTAATTGGGTATTAATTGAAAAATGGCATACAAGTGGCACCAATTTCAATCAAGTCAACTCATATCCTTTAGTGAACTTGCATGACTAATGGAAAGAGTTTACTAAGACTTGGACACATGAGTACTTGTGTTGGAAGTACAATCCCATCCACTTCATTTACTTCCCAAGCTGGGACCAAGCATCTCAATGTACTCCATATCAACAATGGATCTAAATTTGTATCAAATATTGAAGACAAATCATGAAGTAATATTTGAAAAGATCTCAAAGGACTCTTCATATTGAATCCTTGCAGGCTTCATATGTTTTGTTGGTAGATATTTGTAAGGGGGTGTTTGCATTCGATGGGGCCGAGTTCCAGGAAATTGTGCTACAACCAAGGTTGGTGCTCTTGGTTCAAGAGTTCAAGTAGGGACTCACCAACTTGAGCCCGCCCATGAGCTCATTTTGAGTGTTGGTGCGGAAAAATGGTAGAAAGTGCTAGGCCTGGAGTGCTGGACATGCAAGTGGTTGGAGCAACGTGGACTTGCAAGGCATGGGGCATGGAGAAGCACCAAGTCATGTAGGGCATGGCGGACCCCCTCGGTAGGTTGCAAAAGAGTGTAACGCTACCAGAGTGATTGGAGATCACTCAAACCATTGGAGATGGGTGTAGAACAGGGTGCTAAGGAGTCGTAGGTTGTATCTGGGATGCAATATACAAGTGGGAATTTTGGTGATGTACAGTACTGGGCATAAAAGTTAGTCACACAGGGTGTGCAAGGTGGATGGAGGTCGTAGCTGAGGAAGTTGTGGTGGCTAGCGGTGTGAGTCAGAAAGGAAGAAATTGGGGATGTAGGCAAAAGTTGAGGCGCATCCTACCGATGTCTGGGATTTTTACTAATAGCTTATATAGTAGGGGTATGTCATTCGAAGGATGATTGACATAGTGTGTTGTGGGAGTGTTCTTGGAATATGCATCAGGAGTCCATGTGGAGATGAGGAGCCCAATGGAACAGGTGACTTTGGACTGTTCCCTTATAGGGGTGAAGAAGATGTAACCCTAACACCAGGCTTAGGGGAGATGGTGTTCTTCATGGAGCTTAGGGGTGACAAAGTATAACTCTGCCAATTCCATGAGTCGAGGGGTTCTTTGGTGAGCTCGCAGTCCCACCACCTTGTGAAATGTAGGTAGGAAGGTCTAGCACAGGTTGGCTCTAATGCAAGTCATAGAGGGAGCTAAGTATTGGAACTTGTTGTGTAATGGGTGAGATAAGCATGGGATGAGTCCCAACCCAACGAAGCAGATGTAGCTGGGGACTCAACATGGGTTTCCTCCAAGGAATGTCGCCAAGGGAGACGAATGTTGGACTCATCCAAGATGAGGAGCTAGGGACAACATGAGTGAGCTAGGAACCCAAGTTGGTGCTAGGTAGTTTGGGAATGAAGGGTAGGTCTCAAGGGCATCAAAGTTGAAGTAGGGTGCACCGGGTGTATTCAAAGTGGAAGCTAAGCCAGTGGTGTGCTAGGTGCACCCACTCAAGGAGTGTTGGTTGTAGCAGGGTTGAGGAAGATAGAGCCAAGGGGATCTCAGAGGGTTGCTTAGGTGAAGTTATGGGGATGGAGCCGAGTTGGCATGGAGTCAACTTCCAGTGGTTGGGAGCAGATTGAGATGGGATTGGGATGCTAGATCGGGGTGTTGTGTGGACCAAGTGGAGAGCTCATGTAGGTGCGAGTCATTGGACAAGGATGCAAGGGTGTTCTTGGGTGTAGTGTAGAGTGAAGGGATGGCTTAGGAGTTGAGCTAAGTTCGTGGAGCTAAAGTAAGACTTAGGGAGTCAGAGTTGGACTTGGAGGTATGCATGAGTTGGTTAGGAGTACCTTGGGAGCATGAGTGTTAGGAGTTACCAAGGGATCACCAAGAGGGG
>VDFB02002105.1:0-28748 GCA_007258455.2 Sequoia sempervirens | reverse complement strand
TTATCAAACTACGAGGGCTCTGCACTTTCACGTAGGTAAGTCTAATATTTGATTGACCCTTGATCCCCTAGGTCCTTAGGGTGTGTTAGTCTTGTTTCTTGTCTCTCTTGTGTCATGTCATTGAGCTATGCCCTTATCTAGCTGGTTTTTAACAAGCGAGATCCACTTGTATCATGAGATCCAATGAGTTTTGAATATCCTACATCATATCAATCTTTTAGTTAGTATCCATCATCAGTCTCAATAGGATGCATCCTTCCTAACAAACCTCATCAATCCCATCCATCCCCTTGATCCTATGGCAAAGGAAATTTGAAATTGATTGTGGTCTTTTGATTCTTTTGGTTGTTGTTTATCATTTGAGCTCCATATCATCACTTTTCATTATCGCCTTGATCCATCATATCATGGTGTGCTTTGACTAGTAAACATAGGGGTGTATCCTGATCTTGTCTTTGTTTTTGTCTTCTCGGTTGTCCCACCTAGTACCCACGAAGACTCCTGCGATCTTGTGATATGTTGGGGCATCCTTTTGTGTTGTGCTTATTCCAATGCTTGGACTGACCAAATTCTTTGTGACTTTGTGGTTTTGGGATAGCCTTATTTTTTGTTTTGTTTGTTTTATGCATTAGACACTAATTCACCTTGGTTCTTCATACCCTGGCATATTGTGTCTTATGCTATAACAAAAATTAGTGCTTTGAAGATGGAAAATTGCATTAGCATTGCATTTCATTTTCCATTCCATCATCTTGCATGTATCCCCCATCATCTCATCTATCAAAATCCCCCCCATCCATTCATCCTTCATCATTCTCCCTCCCCTATCCATCCAATCTATTATCATCATCTCTTCAAACTTCTTAGAATAATATCAATTGGTTATTCTAAGCATCTTGTCCCCCATCATTTTTATTCCATCTCACATCTCAATCTGATCCTCATCAATTCAATCTAGCACAAATCATCTAATCACATCCTTAGTCTTATTTCTAGCCTTGCTACAAGCCTTGATTCAATCACCACCATCATCATCATCATCGGGATGTATCCTTCCCTATCCTTTGGTGTTGCTTTAGGATATATCCTTCCCTCATCAACAACCCTTTCATTGGGACATATCCTTCCCTATCCTCGTGTTGTTTTGGGATGTATCCTTCCCTCATCAACAACACTTTCATCATCATCATCATTAGGATGTATCTTTTACTATCCTCATGTTGTTCTAGGATATATCATTCCCTCATTGACAACACTCCATTCATCATCAACCCATTTTGGCATGTAGCTTGACTGGGGCAACATCACATTTGTCCTAAAATCCATTTGTGCTTCATCCATCTCCTATTCCTTATCATCCTCTCTTATCCATCACTTTGCATCATCTTCCTCATATAATATTGCATCGTTTCATCCATTTCAAGAGCACACCTGTGTTCTATTGAACCCACATGTCCTCTTGAGGGGGCATCCTCAAACCCTACTCTTCATCTTCACCTCCATCATTTTTCCTTCCTAGTCACTCTTTGAATGACTAGGGTATCTTTTCCAATCTAACCATTTTCTTCTGGGTTCTATGTTTTAATCTTCTTTGAAATGATGCTACTTCGAAACACCATCTCAAAGAGGGGAAAAATGTAGACAAATAAATTTGGACACTTATATTTGTCCAAATTTTCCCTCTTCGTCTAAATACCCTCTCATTAGCATTAATTAAGTAGTATTGTTATTATTTAATTAATAACCTTAAATCATCTGAACCCCTAAGGTATTCAGTTAATAATTAAATACCTTACCCCTTTCATCAAATAAATTAAATAAATATGGCATTTATTTAATTCCTCACATGTCACACATCTTCCTTAATCTTAATCAACCTCCTAATTCCATCATTAGGAATGTGCACATGGCTAATCCTTGATTAGGATGTGTCACATCCTCAAACTTTTTCAAGTTGGCCCCTAGTCTCTCTTAGCCACCTAACCCTCCTCTAATCCTTCATTAACTAGCCTAATCAACCTCCCAAGGATTTTTTAGTTCCTTTTATCCTTCCAAGGAATATTAAATTCCTTTTTCTCTTCCCCATGTGATCTTTGACTTGTCACATGAAGTCACATGTCAACTCTTCCCTATGTAATCTTTGACTTGTCACATCAAGTCACATGTAGACAAGTGCTTCCCTTTTTATAACCTTGTCTTGTCCATGAGATTCTTCCAAGAATGTGAATTTTTAATTAACATTTATTTTCCCAACTACTTTCCTCTTCCCCATGGAGATATTTTAGGAACACTAAAATTCCTCTCATGTCACTTTCATTCCCGCTTGGAGAGAAGAAGTTAGTTTTTGAGGAAATCTTCTCATTCCCCAAGGTACTTGCAAGGTACTTGTCCTTCCTCCACACCATGTACTCTCATTCCACCTCACCTACACATCATCACATTCTTAACCACTTCACATTCCGCATGTCAAGATGTGAGGGCTTGTGAGCCCTCAACTCACCATAGCCATTTATCTTGGCTTTGTTGGATAAACCTCAACAATTGAATTCTCTTAAGAATTAAAATTCCTCTATAAATACCCCCTCTTTTCTCTGAATTGGGGGGTTTTCATGATTTTTCTACCAAACTCTTGCTGATTTGACATTTGAGCCATACTTAGCCAATTTTGACACTTTTCCTTCACCATAGCACTTGCATCCCATACTCATCTACTTTCAACCATCTTTGCATCCCATCTCACATATTTTTCCATCAAGAGGAGCATATACAACATCAAAGATCAAAGGGCCAACCAAAGGAGTAACTTAGCAAGGTATACTCTTTTCATCTACATTTGTTAAGTTAACATTTTTGCCCAATCTTGAGGTGTTAGGTGTTTGTTTTTTTTTTTGCATATTTTTTATTGTTGTACATTTAGGAACAAGGATTTTCACTTGATCATAGGTACTTTATTAGTTGTCCCACCAACTGGTCTATCTTGTGATACTGGATTTATACTATAAGCTCCTAAGATTGTATTTCTAATGGTAGGGACTCTTAATAATTTGAATTCTAAAAGACTTGCCTTTAGTTTCTTAAGTTCCTCTACAACATATGTAGCCAGCTACTCTGTGCTCATGTCAATAGGAGCCTCCTTGAGAAATTGCACCATCTTGTCTTTGCTTGCTTCAACACCCTTCCCTTTTGATGAATGAATTTTTTTGTGATCTTTGGATAAGTATTTCCTGGGCACATGAGGATATGTTGGATTATTGTCGGTGTTGGGATCTAGAGGTACATAGTGAATGTTTTTGGAGGAATAGAAATGGTAAATGGACCTTTAGCTTGTGGGCTTCTAGTTGGTATGTTCCTCAAATCATACTTTTTAAGAGGCTATTGGAACATCTGCACCTCTTCAATGCCCTTTTCTTTTTAATCCAAAGGGCCATTATCATTCTCAGTGCTTTCATTAATAACTGTGTAATCTCATCTCCATTGCACACTTGATCTACTTCCTTTTTCTTCTTACCTAAATCTTCTTTAGGTCCATTCTCCTAACTTCATGGGAAAGGTTTTATCATAGGGATTTGCACCCGTATGCAAAGCTATAAAACTTTGCAATCCTATACAAAATTGGACAAATTTCAAGTTGTGGGTATCCTATATGAAACTAGACCTCTGGATTCTAGGTCAGCTTCCTATTGAATCTTCTGATTAATTATGCATAACTTATTTGGAAAAGGGGAAAAAGGCTTGAAATAAAACATAAATTAAAATCTAAAACTGGGTGATGCACCTAATTGACTTAAAGAGCATAGACTAATTCACAACTGATCCCTTATGAAGCTTATTTTCACAACTTAGATTGGACAATTCAATTACAATAATGATTCACAAAAAAGGCCTAATAATTCATTCTTTATGAAGGAAAATGTTATTTTCACAACTTAAAGGTAAGGATATATTAAAAGCACAATTTATGACCTACAACTAAGATTGGTTTTTCATGTACATGCATTCACGAATGTGACAAAAATTTAAAAGTTTCGATGTCAAACACATCAAATTTTCATCCAAAACATTTGTAAAAAAAAACACCTAAAACTAAGAAGGATAATATTTAACTTGCAATGAAAAAAGAAGGAATACTCTATAAATGATACTCTAAGATAACCTATAAAATCTGCTAAATGTCATAGAATTGTGAAAACTGAGTTACATGAGGCCTCTTTGCTGAAGGCAAAGGAAGAAAACAAGAACTAAGGAAAAAAGACAAATTTTTTTCATTAAATACAATAAAGGCATGCATAAAGCATCTAAGAAGTGAAACTCCATGTGAATTAAAAGTGAGAAAAAGCAATGCATGCTTCTCACGAGCAAAGGTAAAAACCCTAGAAAAAACGGGATCAAAATTGAAATGATTTGAATTGAAATTACTCCAAAATTCTCGTGATAATTCACTTGACTTAAGTGAACTCAAAAAAGTCTCTTGTTGACTAAAATTCAATCAAAGTATCCAAAAAATAAAGTTCATGAGTTACTCTACTTTTACTCCCTAATGCATATAAACACCTCAGTTCCACCTCTACTCTCCAATTTTGCATGAGTAATAATCTCAAAAGAGACTTAAGTATCACTCCTCAATGCATGCATAATATATCAGCTTCATCTTTAGCTCACTTTCCCTTCAAAATAGTTTATTTCAATAACTATTTAAAACAGTTAATGAAATTATTTTAATAATGTCGAATAAACATTACAATTAATGTAAAGGGCATATAATCATTTCAAAATGAAAAAGAATAAACTTGAAATTGATTTTCAAGTCCATCTCATAATACATGGGCCTTTAATGATTATTAGTTCTATGAATTTAGCAAGTCAAGACCATGGGAATGAAATGATTTTGTTTATTTTTTGGTAAAACATAGTAAAAAATGACTATCAAGTTGAATTATGGCGTGGAATTTTTTTGTTTGAACCTAATCATATTGTCCATTCTTCACATTCTACACTTTGGTTGCTTGAAGAAGCCACTGGTTCGACACTACCATGATGGGAAACTCTACGAGCTAGTGGTTTTGCTAGCTTGATGTTTCACCAATCCTGAACCATTCCTCACTATTTTTTGAGATTGCATAGAGATTCTAAGGCAAATGAATGCAGAGGGAAACTTTTGTCACAAAATTGGATGTCGACCCTCATTATATAAGCAATTTTGGCTTTCTAGGCTGTAGCTGCAAGCTAATTTTTGATGAGTTTTTCTTGTTTTTCTCCTTTGTTGATGTTCACTTTGTATTCAATGCCACCATTGAGCAGCCTTTGGAGCTTGAGAGTGAGAAATTTGAAAGAAAAATCATGGCATTTGGGTATGATCATCATGGAAAAAACAAGTCCTTAAGTGGTAACCAAAAAATCAAAGCTAGGCAACTTTACATAAAAATTTGAATAGGTTATCTATATTATTTCAAAAATATGTAAGAATAGAATCTATAGCAAATTGTCAGTTTGTAAACTAATTTCAGATTTTTTGTGAAAAAAGAAGAAATCTATTTGGTGAAAATTTAAAATTTCAACGAACAATACTTATTTTAGGGAAAAAAATAAGGTGTGTTTGTCTAACCAATCTCTAACCACAATAAAACATTAAAAAAATTTATAAGATTTTTAGGATATAAGTAGAGGACTCGTGTCTTGATGTGATGTATATTTTTTGGTAATTTTTTTTCCATGTAAGTAATTAATTATGAATTTTTTTATTACAGCTTTTTAAAAATATAAAAAATCATATGTTTGACCACCTTAACCTGGTCAAACTTCATGAAATTTATTTTTTATTTTTAATCCTATGGTATAGAAAAATAGAATGTGACACATGTTTTGGGATTCAAAAATGTGATACCATTTGAAAGATATAGTGATGTTTAATCACTATCAATCAAGAATTTAGTAGTAATTTTAAATGAGAACAAATAATAATTACTTATTAAATTCAAAGTGGTGCCATATACCTTTATATTGGTGGAAAGATTATAACTTTCTTTAAAACCCTTTTCATTTCATCAATTTTGGGTTAAAAAGTCGCCACCACATAACAAGCATCATATTGCCACTTTTGGCCCATCATGATCTTGCACATACCCATCTCATGAATTCCTCTACAACAGTAATGAGGGTAAGCTGAAGATTATTCGAATCTCTGTATTTTCCTCATTTTGTAGGTCGTGGCCTCTCTATTGTAAAGGTCAATGATTCTAGTTTTTTTAAAACCCTCGACTCCATCTTTCTAGGTTACATGTATTTCAAAAATATAGATTTTCCATTGAACATAATGAAAGCTTTAATATGGCATATGACTATTATCATTGAATCTCCCCTTGCATGTATTTTCTTTGAGTGATTACTCTATTGTTTCGATGTACTTCAAAGGAAATGTATTTGATGTAATGTTTTATGACTATCCATAGAAAATAAAAGACTCAAATTAAATCTAATATAGTTGTTTCTATGCATTTGAAATGAGAGTTTTATTCTAATCCACCGTTCTGTAGAACCTTTTACTCCCGTAACTCTTCATTTCATGAACTTGAAAGACTTTGTGATGTTTCTTCTCTACTCTTCATTTTATCACTTGCTCATAAATAGGTGACTGTTACTTTCTATCCAAAACAAATTTCAATTTAGGAAAGATTAAAAGGATCATCATGCTGATTTTAGTATACCTCTTCTTCATTTGCACATTCAACTAGCAGTATTAGTGATGATTGGCTGTCATAAATTCGTTTACTTCTCATGTATAGTTGTCTTCTGATTGTTGCAAACATTCATAGGATTTTGCATTTCCTCAAAATTTTCTAGGGCTAACTACTGCTCATTATCCTTATTAATATTCATCAATGTTTCCATATTCTGAGTTGTTGAAAGCATATAATGATCTAATAATTTATTGCACCTTATCTTTAATAGTAAACTCAAATGATCACCGAGTTAGCATTGTAGTTTCTTTGACTGTCACTAGTTTTCCTCACTGAACTGTGATGAATTGAGTTAATTTTTCACAAGCTTGTATAGGTCGTGGCACCAAACTTGAAACAAAAATCCCCTTTGGGTTTGCATTTAAATGAGTTGATCATCTGTATCTCTAGGTGAGAGCCTCCATGTATTCAATGAGGTTTGTTTAAAAAATGGAAGGAAATTACTAAATGTATAATTGCTTCAGTTATGCTATTCCTCCAGTACTATCTCCTGTAGACTATGTATATGCTTTGAAGCTCTGAAACAATTTTAAAATTGAATGCTCTATTTTCCCTTTAATGTAAAGGGTGCTTGATGCTTCCATGTAAATTCAAATGTTAGACTTGAAATGAAGCTAAGACTGAGAAGATTATGTGTAAACATTGATCATGCTCTTCTAAACATGTCTCATTGATTGTATACATGATCTAAGGTAAATTAGTGTCCTTTTTCTATTGATGTATTTCTGTTCAAATGATGGGTGGAGGAAAACTTGCTCTATTTGTTTCCATCATAATGAATTGAAGGCTTCTTTTATGAGTTTCTTTAATGGAAAATGATGATTATATTTATTCCATATTGATGTCCCATATCATTGTTTATGAGCTAAACTCAACCCTTGTGGGAGCCACATTTCACACCACTCATAACAATATCTATTAGTTGAAATGATCTGACTATACTTGTTCCTGCACACTAAACAAAAAAATTAGAAAATAATTGAAGTCGAAAGCTTCCATTGAACTTTGTGCTCCCTAAACATCTACCTTTTTTATGAATTAATCATCTAGTGAATTCCTGATTGGATGTGTATTACATTTTTGTTGGTAATGTAGGCATGAAGTAGGATGTGATTTATCATTTCTCTAACACCATATTTTAACAATCTTATAGGAAACCATGGAGCTTAGAGTTGAAACAACCTGGAGGCACTAGAGACACAACAACTTGAAGACATTGAGTAAAAATGATTCATCATTATAGGCAATGATGAATCACTCCACTTTTTTCATGTTTACATTATCTTCAGTTGTGTAGTTTACAACTTTACTTGTATTCATTATTTGATTAAAAAAAATCAAATTAAGTTACTCCCATGGCTTGTGTGGGACTTTGGTTTTTACAATATGATTAAAGCAACATTTCTTATGAAAATTTATGAGTTCTATTACAAACATTTGCATAATCACACTAGAAATTTAGAAGTAATCAGATTCTAGAATAGAATGAATAGTTTAGTAGAAATTGTGTACCTTCCAATGAGAAATGCAATTTAGCTCTACCTATTTTGAGCTGTAGCTAAAAATAGGTAACAAAAGGAGCATTATTTAGCACCAGCATAGGCGAGTCATAAGGAGTAGATGGTACTAACTCCTCATTATTAGCATTATTCTTTACCTCATACTGAAAGATAGATGTAGTCATTTGGAACTCATGATAGTCTAACTCAAAATGTTGAATTGTCTTATGGAGTCTACACCAACCTTGATTCAAAGGATCTTCACCAAAAAATAAAGTTTCTCATTTATCTTAAGAAATGGCATCATCAAAAATTGCTCAAAATTCTGACTCCAACACAACTCGAATGGAGTCAAATAGAGCTATGGAGTACAAGATATGCTTGGTCAAACCTTGGTCAACCCTAGAGCCAGGTCAGAGAAAAAAAGGTCAAAAATTGACATTGTTGAAAGTGGTCAAGACTGGCATCAATGCGAAGATCTTGTCGCAAGCTTTCTAACAACGTTCATTTAATAGAAAACAGAATCTGTTTGCACAAGATATGAGCAGTCAAAGTTGGGTTGACTTTGCTAACATCAGCATGGTACAGTCAACATGGTACGGTCAGCATCCAGACATCATCATCAGCCAATCACATGTTGACATGTGGAAAAATATAGTCAAATTAAAATAGATAATAATAAAAAAATGTTACTAATCCTAAGCCTTAAAACAAGGCTAAAATAAACCTCAAAACAAGGAAAACAAAACCCACACCTACCTCCCACATGCATGCTTACTTGGGGAAAATTTTAAGGAGGAAAAGGTGGGATTTACTTTGTAAAACAAGTAAAACAAAAAAAAAAAAATATTCCTCTTAAAAATAACCACTAAATTAATGGGTGGTAAGTAATAATTAATAAGCCCAAATTTAAAACAAACTCCTCTAAAAGAATGAAAAAAACAAACTCCCGTAAACAATATAATCATGGATATGAAAAAAATTAAGGGGCTTAGGGATTTTATATGTTTTTTAAAAATAATGTAAAATGGGAGATTTGAAGACTTTTTTGTAAATAAGGGGGATTTTTAAGTTGTATTTGTAAAAATTGAGAGATAAGGTTATTTTGTAAAATCAATTGGTTAGTAACCAAATTGATTAAATTTTCATTATAAAAAGGGGGGTTTAGAGGCTTGAGGATTCATTGGGAATTATTAAGGAGTTGGAGACTTAGAGCATTTTGGAGAGATAATTTTGTTGTTCTTGTACGTTGGGAGAATGCTGGAATTTCATGGTGCTTGAAGGGAAGAGCTTGCAAACTATTGTAATGCCAATTTTTTAAAGATTTCAATCAGATCGGTCTACTCTTTGGAGAGGCGCCTAGAGGTGTCATTCTTACGACGAAATCCATTATCAATTTTTTTGCATTCTCTCTCTTTCTCATCTCATTTTGAATTCTAACTTTGTTCAGTTAATAATGTGTAGTTGATTTCATTTTTGTAATTTGGATTTTTGAAGCTTTAATTAGTTTGCATTCTTAAAGAAATCGTATTAGATCCTAAATCAAATCAAATTGGTATAAAAGTTGTGTTTTGACGAGTATTGAAAATTTGAATGCTTACACGCTCCAACTTCAACAAGGAAAAGGAAAAATTGAAGAGTATAATCCAGAGATTAGAAGATAAAGAGCTCATTCACAAACACAGATGGAAAATCCAAACAATGGACAATGCTCAAAGCTTGGTGAGAAGGAATTTTAGAAGGATTTTCTCAACATGAAGGCCATGGTTGAAGTCTTATTCCAGGAGAGGGAAGAAAGGATACAGGGACATGAAGCTCATGCAGGAAAAGGAAAGAAATCAGGAGATGATCCTAAGCCTCCGAAGACACCTCCGTCTTCTCCGTCTTCTCTGTCTTCTCCTCATTCTCCTTCTTCTACTCATTCTATGCCTTTTAATCCTTTGAAAGGCGCACATAAGTCCAAAATTAAGTTGGATGTAAAATTTGACTTACAAAAGTATTGTGGTGAATTAAATGTTGAAAAACTAGATGACTACATTCAGTGGGTTGAAGTTTATTGTAGAGTCCAAAACCTCATAGATAATGCTTATAGGATCTAGCATGCTACTCTTCGATTAGGTGGTACAGCTCTAACTTGGTGGGAGAGTAGGACTAGGGCAGAAAATCTAGCAACATGGTAAAGTAAACTTGTCTTGGATAAAATTTGTAAGTGCTCTTAAAAAGCAATTCTATCCCTTAAGCTACATGAAATAGTTAATGATGAACTAGTAGATGTTTAGGAAAGGGAAAGGTCAGTCCGTTCAGGAGTACACTCAAGAATTTCGTATAAGGGCTATTACATTAAATGGTACTTTGTACACCTAGGATACTTTGTTGAAGTACATAGGAGGTCTTAATTCCTACCTTAGACATTCAATTTTGGTTTTGAATCCCAATAACCTTGATGAAGTTTATGTCCAAGATACCCACTTAGAGTCTAGAGGTAAGGGATCTCTCATTGATAAGTTTCATAAAAAACCATCTAAGTCTAAGGGAAAGTCGAAAGGTAAAGATAAAGAAAAAGATAAAGGTAAAGGAAAGAAGATAGCTATAGTGAAGAAAGAGGGTGACAAAACCACATGCTCACACTGTAAGAAAAAGGGGCATGAAGAATCGAGGTGCTCAAAATTGCATCTAGAGGTAAGGCCAAAAAGATATGGAGGCAATAAAGGAAAACAAAAGACTATTATTTCTATCATTCAATAGGATCTTGGATTTGATTCCGGAGATGCGACAAAGATCATTGCTATCAGGATCCAAGGTAAAGGGAAAGGTATAATTCTCTCTTCTGATGCAAGTATTTCTAATGCAAGTACAAGTAATGCAAGTAAAGTATCCACTCCTAAAGTTGATAAATAGCAGAATGAATTGTTTCACATTCATGTGGTAACTAAACACACAAATATTGATACACTATTTGATTCAGGCTCTCAAATCAACTTAATTTCTAAAGACGTTGTAAAGAAATTGAATCTAACTACTACTTCTCATCCTAAGCCCTATCCACTTGGATGGGTATGTAATGATGCATAGTTGCAAGTGGCAAAACAATGCAAATTGTATTTTTCCATAATTGTTAATTTCATTGATGAATTAGAAGTAGATGATGTACCTCTGGATATTTGCAGGCTTGTGTTAGGGAGTCCTTATTTGTATGATAGAAAGGTAGTCTTTTATAGGGGGAGAACAAGTATCATCATTTTAAAGATGGGGTAGAATATATTGTACGTGCACACAAGGTCAAGACTAATCTCACACTAGTTAATGTTGGTCAAATGAAAAGATTAGTCAACTCTAGTAAGAACTTTGTGTTAATGCTTGTAAAAGCCATTGAAGAAGAAGATAAATCTAGGGAATTTAAGGGGTGTGACTCAAAACATAAGGTTTAAATGGTAAAAATTGTTTCCACTTACGATGACTTGTTTCAAGAACTAAAGGGTCTGCCACCCAAGAGGGAAATGCAACATGAATTCCAATTGCAACAGGATGTTCCATTGCCTAACATCAGCTTGTACCATTTGTCCATTATTCATAATGAGGAAATCCAGAAACAGGTTCAAGAGTTAGTGGAGAAAAGAGTCCTCCGTCCTAGTACATCTCTATGTGGTTCTGTGATTGTACTGGTTCCAAAGAAAGATGGATCTTTGAGAATGTGCATCTACTACCATGCCTTGAACAAGATAACGGTAAAAAATAGGTACCCTTTTCCAAGAATTGATGATTTACTTGATCAGTTAAAAAATGTAGCTTATTTCACTAAACTAGATTTGTAAAGTGCTTATCATCAGATTAAAATGGCAGAAGATGACATTTGGAAAAAAACCTTCAAGAAAAAACAAGGACTTTATGAATGGTTGGTTATGCCCTTAGGGCTTTGTAATTGTGGCAATCTACCACATTCATATGAGAGTCATGAACGATGTCTTTCGTCCTTTCATTGATGATTTTGTCATTGTCTATCTAGATGATATTCTTATATTTAGCAAGTCTTGGGATGATCATGTAAGTCATGTAAAGAATTTTTTTGATGTTTTGAGAAAAGAAAAACTTTATGTAAAGATGTCTAAATGTGAATTTGCAAAGACATCTCTAGTGTACTTAGGCTATGTCGTAGGGAATGGTCAATTGAAAGTAGACCCTGCGAAGGTCGAAGCTATTGTAAACTGGCCTAAGCCAAGTACTGTAACAGAAGTCAGAAGTTTCTTAGGTGCAGTCCAGTACTGGAGAAAGTTCATTGCAAACTTCTCCTACATTGCATCACCATTGCATGCATTGACAAGTATGAAGACAACTTTTCAGTGGGGAGGTCCATAGCAGAAGGCCTTCAACACTTTGAAGGAAAAGTTAAGCATTGCACCAATTCTAGCTTTACTAGATCTACATCAACCATTTGAGATCGAGACTGATGCAAGTGGGTTTTCCATGGGAGTTGTTCTTATGCAAGGAGGTAAACCAATCTACTATCACTTTGAGACTTTTTTAGGTGCAATTATTAACTATCCTACTTATGATAAGGAACTTATACTAGTCTAGAGTGTTAAAAAAAACATTACATAATGAAAGTAAATCAACCAATAACTAATAATCCACTACTTGCACCTTGCTACTAAACCAAGGTGGAATTTTATTGGATGGGATTTTGCAACAGCTTCAATTAGTAATTGGCAAGAAAGGTATAAAAGTAAGGCAAATATGCTCTAGGCCTATTATGAATAATGCATTGATTATCCTTAATGGTAGTTCCATGGTGCATGAAAGCTTTGAGGAAAAATATGCTAATGATGAAAGATTTAAGGATATTTCTTTAGCTTTAATTGCAGGAAAATAGATAGAAGAGAAATATTATTATGTGCAGGATAAACTTTTTGTATCATTTGGGTAAAAGTTATACTTTTCCGAAAGATGACTCGCGACATGTTGTAGACATGTACCGAGCCGACCTAGGCGCAGCAAGCTCCTACTTTTACCCACTTTTGTCCTAGCATATGACATTTAATTATGTGTTTCGGTCTGACACTCCACTAATTAATTAAATAATTTATAATTGTTTAATTAATTTGTAATTCTCTTTTATTCTTCTTCATTATGATTACAAATAAATAGTATTTATTTATTAAATAATGCCACAATATCTATTATCTCCTACAATTAAATGTTGAATTCTATTTAATTATCATATCCTCTAAATTAAATAATTATCTTTAATTATTTAATTTCCAAAATTTAACATTTCCCTCGTTTTAAATAAATGAAATTATTTAAAATGATCTCACATTTGTCACTGTCAGTTCATTTTAGTAAATAATCTAAAAATTGATTATTTATTATCACATAATATCCATACTTCGAATTAATTTAATTCAAAATGGTAATCTTAAGAAAATCAAGTAATTGAGCAAATTCTTGATTTTTCAGTTTTATCTTTTGATTTTTCAAATCTCACAAACGGGCAGCTTTATCTTCTTTTTATAAAAATATTTATCTTTTTTCTACCACCATTCCCATTTGCCTCCACAATATTCACTTTCTTAGATGACCTTCTTTCAACTACTCATTTAATAACACTTTTTCTAACCCTAATTAGGGATTCTCACATGCAATCCTGACCTCTGATTTTAGGCTTTTGTCAAAATTCAATCTCGTCCGTCCATCCAAAATTGCATTTTCTATAAAATGAAAAATTTTCTCACATTTTTTGATTACACATACTCACATACTCATATTCTTGTAGTTTATTTGTGATTTTGGCATACTTTTCTTAACCATGAGAGTCATTTTCTCATAGGCATAGGCATTCATATTCTAAATCCTTCAAAGCTTGTGTAGGACATAGTCTTTGTTTTCAAATTTCTGATGCACTTGATCTAAGGGCAAAAATTAGTAAGTTAGAAGGTGTAATGGAGATCATCCATGGAGATTGAAGACACTTGGTGAGTTTGTTCCATTTTGTGTTTTTCATTTATTTTCCTTTGCACTTCATTACTTTGGGTTTCTATGCTTTATTGATGTAATAATATAACATTAGGAAATTAACCATTAGATACACATGTAATCCATGAAGCTCACACCTCTTTGATTGCAGGACATTTTGGGGTAAGTAAAACAATTACTCAAATACAAAAATATTGTTACTAGCCTAAAATGTAGGACACTTTCACCAAATACATTAAGGGTTGTATTATGTGTGCAACTAGTAAACCAAGTAATAGAAAATTGGGGTTGTACACACCATTACGTGTTCCATCCCATCAATGGGAAAGTGTGTCTATGGATTTTGTTGGGGGTTTACCTATGTCTAGGAAGGGTCATGACTATCTTTATGTAGCAGTTGATCGATTCAACAAGATGTGTATCTTAATGCCATGTAAAAAACAAGTCACTGCTAAATTGACAACTCAAATGTACTTCCAATTTGTATGGATTCATTTTGGGTTACCTACTTCTATGGTATCGGATCGAGATTCTCAATTCCTAAGATAATTTTGGTCAACTTTGTGGGGACTCATGGACATTAGACTGAAGAAGAGTACAAACTTCCATCTGCAGACCAATGGATAGACATAGTTAGTAAACAAGACAGTTGTGCATCTACTTAGAGGCTACTATAGCAAGCATCCCAGATTGTGGGATGAGATTCTTCATTATGTGCAACATACTTAAAACCATGCGACACACTCTTCTACAAAGAGGTCACCCTTTGAGACTTGTCTCAGTTATGTGCCTAAGACTCTGATGGATTTTGCTTTTGGGAATGATGATGTTGAAGATGGACACCATGATTCAAAGAAGGCTTTGAAGTTCATCCAAAAATTCCAAGCCATCCATTAGGCAATAGAAGCACAGTTGGAAAAGAGCCAAGCCAAATACAAGGCTTGACATGATAAACATCACATCAATCATCATTTTCAAGTTGGTGATCATGTTTGTTTACATATCAAAAAGGAAAGAATGCAAGGAGAAGGAAGGAAGCTCAAGAAAATTTGATATGGTCCCTTTGAGATCTTGGAAAAGATCGGAACCAATTCCTTTCATCTCAATCTTCCTCCATACATGCAGATCTATTTATTTCTAAATGTTGAGAACTTGAAGTTGTATGAACCTCTGATGATATTGGATGAGGAGACTAACATATAGGTTCCATTAGTTGATGATCTTTCACAAGAGTACATGTCAGAGTTTCTTGAAGATGTCATCCTAGACAAGAAAATGAGGACTCCACGAAGAGGAGCAGTTGAGTACCTCAGAGTGGAATTGAAGGGGATGAATCCAAGTAAGGAAAAATGGATGGAGATTGGTAAAGTGAGGGAACTTTTCCCTCACTTAATTTCTGAGTAACCAGCTTTCAGAGGTCTAAAAGCTCTCTAGTGGGGATGAGTGATCTAGAGGATCTTCACCAAAAATTGAAGTTTCTCATTTATCTTCAGAAATGGCATCATCAGAAAGTGGTCAAAATTTAGACTCCAACACAACTCGAACGGAGTCAAATAGAGCTATGGAGTCCAAGATATGCTTGGTCAAACCTTGGTCAACCCAAGACCGAGATCAGAGAAAAAAAAGGTCAAAAATTGATGTTGTCAAAAGTGGTCAAGACTAGCGTCAATGCGAAGATCTTGTCACAAGATTTTTAACAACGTTCGTTTCATGGAAAATGGAGTTTGTTTGCACAAGATATGAGCAGTTAAAGTTGGGTTGACTTTGCTAACATCAACATAGTATAGTCAGCATGGTACGGTCAACATCTAGTCATCATCATTATTCTATCACATGTTGACATTTGGAAAAATCTAGACAAATAAAAATAAATAAATAAATAAAAATTCAGCTAATCCCAAGCCTTAAAACAAGGCTAAAATAAGCCTCAAAACAAGGAAAACAAAACCCACACCTACCTCCCATGTGCATGCTTACTTGGGGAAAATTTTAAGGAGGAAAAGGTGGGCTTTACTTTGTAAAACAAGAAAAAAAAAAATAACAAAAATATTCCCCTTAAAAATAACCACTAAATTAATGGGTGCGAAGTAATAATTAATAAGCCCAAATTTAAAAAAAAGTCCTCTAAAAGGATGAAGCAAACAAACTCCCATAAACAATATAATCCCCGATATGACAAAATTAAGGGGCTTAGGGATTTTATATGTTTTTTAAAAATAATGTAAAATGGGAGATTTGAAGATTTTTTTGTAAATAAGGGGGATTTTTAAGTTGTATTTGTAAAAATGGAGAGATAAGGTTGTTTTGTAAAATCAATTGGTTAGTAACTAAATTGATTAAATTTTCAATATAAAAACTTGGGTTTAGAGGCTTGAGGATTCATTGGGAATTATTCAGGAGTTGGAGACTTAGAGAATTTTGGAGAGATAATTTTTTTGTTCTTGTATGTCGGGAGAATACTGGAAATCCATGGTGCTTGAAGGGAAGAGCTTATAAACTGTTATAATGCTGATTTTTTGAAGATTTCAATAGGATCAGTCTACTCTTTGGAGAGGGGCCCAGAGATGTAGTCGTTCTTACGACGAACTACATTATCAATTTGTTTTTGTTCTCTCTCTTTCTCATGTCATTCTAAATTCTAATTTTGTTCAGTTAATCATGTGTAGTTGATTTCATTTTTGTAATTTGGAGTTTTGAAGCTGTAATTAGTTTCCATTCTTAAAGCAATCGTATTAGATCCTAAATCAAATAAAATTGGTGTTAGATCTGTGTTTTGACTACTAATGTAGATTCAAATGCTTACACGCTCCCAACTTCAACAAGGCAAAGCCAAAATTGAAGAGTATAATCTAGAGATTGGAAGACGAAGAGCTCATTGAAGAAAAAATATGGCAGATCCAAACAATGGACAATGCTCGAAGCTTGGTGAGAAGGAATTTTAGAAGGATTTTCTCAACATGAAGGCCATGGTTGAAGTCTTATTCCAAGAGAGGCAAGAAAGGATGCAGATACATGAAGCTCATGCAAGAAAAGGAAAGAAATCAGGAGATGATCCTGAGCCTCCAAAGACACCTCCCTCTTCTTCTTCTTCTCCTTCTTCTACTCATTCTATTCCTTTTAATCCTTTGAAGGGTGCACATAAGCCCAAAATTAAGTTGGATGTAAAATTTGACTTACCAAAGTATTGTGGTGAATTAAATGCTAAAAAATTAGATGACTAGATTCAACAGGTTGAAGTCTATTGTAGAGTCCAAAACATTGTAGATGATGCTTATAGGATCTAGCTTGCTACTCTTCATTTAGGGGGTACAACTTTAACTTGGTGGGAGAGTAGGACTAGGGCATAAATCTCCCAACATTGTAAAGTCAACTTGTCCTAGACAAAATTTGTAAGTGCTCTTTAAAATAAATTCTATCTCTTAGGCTACATGCAATAGTTAATGATGAACTGGAAGATGTTTAGGCAAGGGAAAGTCTCAGTCCATTTAGGAGTACACTCATGAATTTAGTAAAAGGGCTATTACATTAAATTTCCTTTGTACACCTAGGATACTTTGTTGAAGTACATAGTAGGTCTTCATTCCTACCTTAGACATTCAATTTTGGTTTTGAATCCCAATAACCTTGATGAAGTTTGTGTCCAAGCTACCCACTTAGAGTCTAGAGGTAAGGGATCATTCCTTGATAAATTTGATAAAAACCATCTAAGTTTGAGGGAAAGTCTAAGCGTAAAGAAAAAGAAAAAGATAAAAGTAAAGGAAAGAAGACAACTATAGTGAAGAAAGAGGGTGAAAAACCCACATGCTCACATTGTAAGAAAGAGGGTCATGATGAATCGAGGTGCTGGAAATTGCATCCGAAGGCAAGGCCGAAAATATTTGGAGGCAATAAAGGCAAACAAAAGACTACTATTGCTATCATTCAACAGAATCTTGGATATGATTCCAGAGATGAGATAAAGATCATTGCTGCTGGGATCCAAGGTAAAGGGAAAGGTATAATTATCTCTCATGATGCAAGTATTTCTAATGCAAGTACAAGTAATGCAAGTAAATTATCCACTCCTAAAGTTGAGAAATAACAAAATGAACTATTTCACATTCGTGTGGTAACTAAACACACAAAGATTGATACACTATTTGATTTGGGCTCTCAAGTCAACTTGATTTCTGAAGAGGTTGTTAATAAATTGAATCTAACTACTACTCCTCATCCTAAGCCCTATCCACTTGGATGGGTATGTAATGATGCACAATTGTAGGTGACAAAATAGTGCAAATTGTGTGTTTCCATCACTGCTAATTTCATTGATGAAGTAGAAGTAGATGTTGTACCTCTAGATATTTGTGGGCTTTTGTTAGGGAGTCCTTATCTATATGATATAAAGGAAATATTTTATAGGGAGGAGAATAAGTGTCATCTTTTTAAAGATGGGGTAGAATATATTGTACATGCACACAAGGTCAAGACTAATCTCACACTAGTTAATGTTGTCAAATGAAAAGATTAGTCAACTCCAGTAAGAAATTTGTGTTAATGCTACATAAAAGCCAAAGAAGAAGATAAATCTGAGGCATTTAAGGGGTGTGACTCAAAACATAACGTTGAAACGGTCAAAATTGTTTCTGCTTATGATGACTTACTTCAAGAACCAAAGGGGCTACTAGCCAAGATGGAAATACAACATGAAATCCTATTGCAGTAGGATGTGCCATTTCCTAACATTGGCTTGTACCATTTGTCTATTATGCAGAATGAGGAAATCAAGAAATAGGTTCAGGAGTTAGTGGACAAAGGAGTCATCTATCCTAGTACATCTCCTTGTGGTTCTCTGATTGTACTGGTTCCAAAGAAAGATGGATCTTGGAGAATGTGCATTGACTACCATGACCTAAACAAGATAATGGTAAAAAATAGGTACCCTCTTCCAAGAATTGATGATTTACTTGATCAGTTAAAAAATGCATTTTATTTCACTAAATTAGATTTGTGAAGTGGTTATCATTAGATTAGAATTGTAGAAGATGAAATTTGGAAAACTTCCTACGAGAAAAAATAGGGACTTTATGAATGGTTGGTTATGCCCTTCGAGCTTTGTAATGCACCTGCCACATTCATGAGAGTCATGAATGATGTATTTCATCCTTTAATTGATGATTTTTTCATTGTCCATCTAGATGATATTCTTATATTTATCAAGTCTTGAATGATCATGTAAGTCATGCAAAGAAAGATTTTGATGTTTTGAGAAAGAAAAACTCTATGTAAAGATGTCTAAGTGTGAATTTCCAAAAGAAATATCTAATTATTGCTTAGGCTACAATTCTCGGGGGGCCCCTAACTTTAGTGCGGTAAGCTTACAATGGCATTTATTTCATTGCTTATGTAGGTATGATTTCTAGTGTCGCGATGGAATTTTAAAAAGCTATCTTTGGTTAGTATTCTTCACATTTTTCTAGTTTCTTGTTGAAGAAACGATACCAAAACTCCTTTAGGGTGGTGGTTCCTCAGTACCATAGACTTCAAGATGCAGGCCCACTTCTATAGAGAGAATTAATCTGAACTTGCATCATAGAATGCAAGCTAGTGTAGAGAGCAATTAAAATGGTTTGAGGAATGGCCGGTTAGAATTTCATTCCATGTCACTCCCTCATGAGTAGCAGCATCTCAATTTGTTTCAAATTTAATGGATGTTTTACTTGGTGTGGTTAAATGGTTAAATCTTTAGGCAGCTTTTTTATATTTTTTACCTCACGTTTGACCTCTTTCTTCATTAGAAAAATGCTCTTAGGGATTATGACATTTTAAATGGTTCTAATCTTGTTGGAGGTGTTCTTTGTTGGCATTCATCCTTCCGACCATTCAATCATGTAGCTCTCATGAGTTTAATGGCAATGGATTGCTTGATGATTATTCATATGATTTCATAAAAAATTACATGGTCTCAAATCTAGATGGGCCATACAATTTCCAACATGCTCCTAGACCTCCTTGATGTGTGCAATTTCTCATTTTGCCATGCTTGGTGAACAAATTCCACTCCATATTTCCCTCTGCCTACAGACTTAGAGTCATCAGAGGAAAGTGGGATTTACTCATAAATCTCATTTTTGCATCTCTTCCGCTTCGTTTTGTTTGGAACTTCCTAAAAGTTGTGGACTTTGTATCGGCTCTACTCGGTGTGATTTGTGGTGTAGGTTCTTTTCACCTGAGCTTTTTCCATTGTTGTAGCTCATCTCCATGGCTCAACTCTTAACTCTTATTTTAGATCTCATGGCTGTAGTTAATTTCTAAGTCTTTATATGTTTCAGAATGGATTTGTTTTTTCCCTGGTTCTAGTTTTCTCAATCTGAAGCGCTTATCTCTCTATTAATCTTCATGTCTGAAGCTTCTTCCTTGCTTTCATTAGGAATATTATGTAATAGAACTTGTTATACCATCTATGGGATTTAGGTTTCCTTCTTATTGTACAGTTGCTCTCACTATCTTATTTTCTTTTTGTATCTAGATAGTTCAAATTCTATGACAATTTTTGTTCTCTCAATACCATAGCCATCTATGTACTCTTTTCTTTGCAATAAAATTTTGTGGCTCAACCACCTTTTTAGAAAAAGAAACTTTAACAACCTACTTGTATTATTTTAAAAATAAACTATATTAAAACTAATCAAAATATTAAAAAAATTACATATTCGGATTCACCACTCCGAGCTCTACAAAAGGGTATTTTTTTTAAACATCATTATGAATGAAGAAATACATAGACAATTTCAGCAAAAGGGTTTCTATAGAAAGGGTTTTGGCTGAAACCCTTTCTATAGAAACTTTGCACATAAAATAAGCCAATTTGAAAGCCAATTTCAAAGCAACAAAGGGAAAATTTTATTTTTTTGGATTTAGCCAAAACCTTGTGTGCCACGTATACACCACATGGTTTTGGTCGAAACTTTTTTGGCTAAAAATATTTTTCTTGAAACTATTTATTTGGTTGAAAGTGTGACACATATTTGTGCTTTTACCCCACAGTTATCTTTTATCCTTGCAATACCCCACAAACTTTAAATGAATTGATTCTTGGAGTTCCAGTCATAGTGTAAATTATACCATCCTTCCTTTCTTTAGGTGTAGGTTTTTTTTTCTCTTGGTATTTCTTCCACTATTTCCTCTTGCTCACTACTTACACCAAATAATTTATTTTCTTCCTCACTGTTGGGCATGACTTCTATGTAATGGACCTTGCCTTTTCCAAGGCATCTATGCCATGGTGGCCAAGGTTCTCTCTAAGTAAAGAAAATTTTCTTTCTTGTTAAATCTTGCCTAGTTTTTCATCCATTCTCTTTTTGGCCATTCCCTTGAGATATGTTGTGTTATTTTGTCCTTTTGGAATGGGGATCCTTAAATGTTATCTTGTTCTTTATAGCACTAGAATCCATATCCCTATCCTTCTTAATGGCTTCTTGAAGTGTACTAGGGTTGAGGGCTTCCACTCAACCCCTTAAAGGGTCCATTAGGCCATCCATGAATAGGACAAGAAATCTTCTCTAAAAGATGTCGGTGACCAACATTGAAATCCTTTGAAATTACACAATATATTTGTCAATGGTTCCACATTGCCTTAGTTGCTCCAATTCCTTAAAGTGGAGCTCTGGGTCCTTGTTGTCAAATCTCCCTATTAGTTTCTCTATGAATTATCGACACATATGAAGTGACTTGTTCATGGACCAAAGTGATCATGTCTGTTATGGGACTTTTTCCCCATAAAATAAATGTACAGTAAAAATATATATCTTCAAAAAAACAAGTTCAATAAAGTAATCAAGTAATTATCTTACCAGATGATTATTAAAAATAAATGTAATTATTATTTCAAAGGGAGGTGTCATTTGGAACCACCCTTTGGATTGTTTACAACCCGTGAATAAATGAATTATTGTGCAAGCAGGAAAGCATAGAAGAAATTGCTAGAAAGATTATTGAGATTGAGATTTTGGGTTAGTAGGATTTGGGCACTAGGAGAAGGAGGCACACAAAGTGTTTCCAACTCAGGGTATAAAGTGCACCTGGGATTGTCCTGGCTAGGACTATTGCACATGTTGACTACTTGTACTTTGGAGCATGCTGTGTAGATGCTTGAGAAACATCTTGTTTGCTTTTGGATAAGAACCTGTTCCTCCTAGATTGCTCACAGATGAAATAAATTGAATCCAAAATCCACTCTAGGAAATTGGTTAGCCTATCTATACATTTCAAAAAAGATAAGTATTTATTAATGCATAATTAATAATTTGAGAAATAAAAATTGTTTTAAATCTTTTATATTTACTGTGCAATAAAGTGAACTTAATGATTTATTCTCTACATAATATATAGTGTAATTGAATGCAATTATTAATTTATTCATTATATTCAATTTTATTTTAAACCAATTTTATTCTAGGAATTAATTGTTATATTAAGTTTGTACATAAAGAATTATTGGGAATTATCAAGGTTGCATTTGGTATCAAAGCTTGCATAAGATCACAATAAATTAATTTCATTGGTTATCACATTTTTTTTTGTTTTTTTAGTACTTTGATCTTGCTACACTACACATTTAATTACATTGCACATTAGAAAATAAAGCTTGAAAAAGAAAATAAAAAATAATAATTTAATTTAGGGTTATAAAAAAATCCATATCAATTATTTATTTTTATAATCATGATAATTTTTTCTTGCAAATATTAATGTTTTATTTTGATATTATTTTGTATAATATTTTAATTGATAGTGTTGTGTGGTCTCACAACACGCCCCATTTTTCCCTTTGGCAAGATGTGGACCCCCTTTCTTGCTACTTTTCTTTTCTTTCCTTTGCTTTTGCTTGCTTGGGTGTGCTGCTTTTGGAGGAAATGGTAAAATGGAATTTTTTGTTTTAGCTTGCCTGATCCCTACCCGAGTCCCTATCTTTAATGGATTTGGGGTGTTGCAAGCTCTTCTCCCTAGTCTTATCAATTTACCAGATCCTCAGGTCCTGGAGTTGATGTGGTTGGGCTAAGGACATTGTATCTTTGGCTAGTTTTAGCTTTTTTCCTCATCAGTAAGCCAAGCCTGTGAGTCGTCACCAAGATATATCATCCCGGTGCGTACGTCCCCTTTTCTTTGTTGGTTAGCCCAGTGGTTGCTCTTTGCTTTTCTTTTGCTAGAGAATGGAAACCAGAGGTTTTGTTGTGAATATATTTTTTAATCAATTTGGTCCCACCTAAACCCAATTTTGGGTCCTCTCTTTGCACTCAGTTCTCATGAACCCAGTGGGTAAAAGTCTCAGTTCTTGGTAATCTTTCCAAGGTTCGGTACCAAAGGATTCAAACCTTGTGATCATTAACGGTCAAGTATCCAAAGTTCCTTTGCTTATAAATTCTTTGCCTTGTAAGAATTAAAGTGACACATAAGCCTTCTACGCCATCTTCTTCTCTAATGGTGGGCCCTGCACAAAAACTAAGGTGTTCATGATTTGAACCCTAACCTACCATGATTGCACCTTTATTCAGGGAAATTAATGCATTGTAACATGAAATTAACGAAGGTGGAAAATTATGCACGTACTTGGCACCACCTCGAGCATGTTTTTGTTGCTTTCATAACACTCTACCTTGCACTATATTGCTAATTTGTGAGGACATTGAAGAATCAATATCAAGATTGTGGCACGTAAAGGAAGGTAAACCTCAAGAAACCAAAGAACACAACTATCAAGGATTTTAAAGTTTCATTATGAAAGATAATCATATCACTAGAAAAACTAGGTATGTTTTAGATAACTAAAATTTTGTTGGTCTTTCTGTGCATGCATGTCTCAGGATAAATGGCATTTCCCCTAGTAATTAAAATGTTGATTATTTTTGAAGTAAATTTAACTGAATTGTAGATTGAAAGTTTTATGAATTGTTGAAAATGCTTGGTTAAATTTAACCCTAACTCACACACAAGGAACACATCTACTAATAATGCAAGAAATTTAGGTAAATATGAGCACTTCCAAAAGGAAGCTAGAGGAGGAATTTCAATATTTTGCTTTGCAAGCCGAACCAGTTGGTGGGATAGTTACTGACATCCATCCAAGGTGGTTTTCTGATACTGAATTCATCACATGGGTTCGACAAGCGAATGATTCTTAATGCTCAAAGAATGTTACATGGAAAAGGGGAATTTGCACAAGGGGTGCAAATTCAATCCTATACACCTCCATCTCAGACTTAGAATCATAATCAAATTTATTCTTTTTCTTCTTCTTTTCTTCTTTGCATTCGTTACGAACATGTTGAGGCTTACCATAGTTCCAACAAATAACTTTGGAATTTCTAGGAGATTTAGATCTCCCCTTGGACTTGGATTTTTCACACTTTTCATTCTTCTTTCCTTTTTCCTTAGGTATTTCACAAACATTTAGGGCCTCCTTGGTAGTGATGGATACCTTCCTCATCTCTTTAGAAATCAAAGAACCCACCTCATCATTAGTATTCAGTATAATAGAAGTACTCCCAATAGCCATAACAATATGAGAATCCCATGAATTAGGAAAAGAACAAAGCAAGATCTGATATTTCTCCTCCTCATCCATTTTGACACCAACTGATGCCAATTGAGCCACCAACATATTGAATGCTTCTAGATGGTTTGTGATTTTTCCACCCTCTTCCATTCTCAAGGAATACAAATTCTTCCTCAAGAAAATCTTGTTCACTAAAGATTTGGCCTAATACATCTCACCAAGCTTCTTCCATAGTTTCTGTGCATAGGTCTCTTCATGGACATTAATTAAAATAGAGTCTTCCAAGCATAATCTAATTAGAACATTGTCTTTATGGTCCATAGCATCATATTGAGTAGCTTGAGTAGGACTGCAAGCCTTGAAACATTCTCATCAATAACATCCCAAAAATCTCAATCTATCAACAAATCCTCCATGTCTTTAGCTTCCACATCTCAAAATTTTTTCTAGAAAATTTATCCACCTCTATTCTGCCTAATGAACTTGCCATCTGAAAATTCTTGTAACAAGATCACAAAGTGTCTTCTACAAAAAATCCCACTCAAATTTGGATTAGTTCAAAAAAACCCCAACAACCCACAATTGAAACCAAAGGTGATCAAGCTTTTATACCTCTTGTAAGGAAGCTAAGGTAGTAGAGCAACATCTTACACTAATCTTGAGAGGAGAGTAATGCAAAACTTTTACAGATCTTTAACAGTTATAAAAATGTAAACAAAAATAAACATAAATATCATGCATATCATGACATAGTGAATTACGTGGGGAAAACCCTTTCAAGAAAAAAACCCCACACTCCAAAATATGCCCAATATATTATTAAGTAAATCACAAAGATTACAATATACTTGCAGAGCAAGCTTCTCACAGGAGTATCACCACTCAGAGATCAAGAGACAACATGACTTCTATCAGAGTCTCAGAATACATCACCGTTTCTCTCTACCACATCCATAATACAATGCCCTCATAAAATAGGGTTACATTCTAGGGAAAGACAGGCCAACAAAATATCCACCATTAGATCTAAAAACTATAATTAACAGTCTAGATTTACAATGTATCATTTATCTAATGTATGTCGGCCATTTTAGTAGTTTCCTGAAAATGTTAACAAAATATTTTTTACACACATCCCACTCCTCTCCGTTGATGCCATTTCATATTACACCTATCGGTGTAAGTAGGAAATACACACACACACACACACACACACACACACACATATATGCATGTATAATTACAAGGTTGAGACACATTTTCCCAACAATTTACCCCCATCTCACTAGATTCTTGTGTTCTAATATAGGCAACCATATCCATATCATTTTAAATATTTATTTTGAAGTTAGCTACTTGATTTTAATTGATATGTATCTTCATTGTACTTTACATACAAGTAAAGTGAGTGAAAAATGCAATGGTCAATATTGCACTTTCCTCTTTCCCCATCTTTTTGGGCTCTCTTTGATTCAATTGTACTTTATATATGACTAGTGTACAAGTTGTATAATTTTTACATAAAATATAGTATATAAATTAAACCTAACTCGATTTCATGTGCACTTATTCCTAGGGATCAATCTTGAGCCTCAACTTATCAGTCCACCACTTGAGTTCAAGTCCATAGTTGCAAAATCAAACTAGTTATGCTCTATAATTTAAAGAAGTGAACCAAACTATTTAAAATTGGGTTTGATTTTATTCCTTTCTAGGTGACTATTATGTGATGAATTGAGGTGCTATTGTAGAAACATACATCATTACTTAATTTTCATTACCAAAAGCTATTAAATATTGGTATATTAGGGGTGCAATAAGAGGAGAATAAATACTTGCCTAAAAAACTCCTCAAATGTAATGATATATAATACTTTCCAAGAATTACAAATTGCAAACATCAAAAAAAGAAAATTATAAAGATCAAAATTACCATCTCACACAAATCAAATTCTTACACAAAATTCAAAACTACAATCACAAAAGTCACTTTTATAATCATAAATATGAAATAGACAAGCAAGCCATCATTCAATCTATTCCTAATATTTTCTAAATACTAAAATAATTGAAGTACTCCATATGTTATATTTTTAACTTCAGTTGAAACAAAATTAGCTAAAGAAGTAATCCCAACTATGTCAAAATTTAAATTGAAATTTGGGCTTGAGTTGATTCCTTCCTAGGTACAAAGTGTTTCATTGCATCTATGGGAGTTATATTTAATGATTAACTCTAGAATTTGATTTAAATTTTGTGAAGGATTTTGAATCCTAAAGGCACAATAGATAATCATAGTATTAGCTACAAATTGCATAAATATTGTAACAACTTATATACATGATTACTTGTTCTTGTTCATTACCAAAAGCTATTAAATTGGCATCCTAAGAGTTTGACCAAAGGAGAATGAATTTTTTCCTAACAAACTCCTCAAATGTATTCGTATATAATACTTATTAATGATTACAAATTATAGACATATAAACAAATAAATCACATAGATCAAAATTGTCTTCACACATAAGTAATTTTTTTACACAAAATTTACAACTACACTCACACAAATCACTTCCATAATAAAAAATAAACTAGAAAGATATATCATCATTCAATTCCTAACACTATCTAAATAGTGAAAGAATTGAAATACCTAATAACCTATATCTTCAACTTCAATGGTGTAGACACCTAAAATTGTCCATGTCATAACATTATCTAGTTGATACATGACCTTGTAAGTAATCTTGTAATATTTTACCCTAGATCATTACATTATCCCACTTATCCCATTTATTCCACTTAATCACCTTCCTAATTAATTTAATAAATCTCATTTATTTAATTAATTCCCTTTCACATGTCTAAAAATAATTCAAATTCAATATTTGAATTAAATCCCTCATCCCTCACTTTTACCACATTGCAACATGTGCCACATGACTGCAACTCTTCACCTGTACAAATAATTTGAATAATTTTATTATTTAAATTATGAGACTCCCACTCACATTGTATTTTTAGCCCCATTCATTGTGTGTCATAGGAATCTTTTCGTCCAAAATAAATAAAAGAATCCCACTTATTCCCTCACATCCTAATTTTAGCCTCATGTCATAACCCACTTAATGTGCGTCATAGGCACTAAAATCAAATTTTAATCCTAACCTTGCACATCACACAATTGAATTTTAACCTTATCCATCGAATCAAATCAAATATTGCCTATAAATCTAGCCTCACATTGGCCATTTGGACCATCTTCTTTTAGTATCCTCACTCTACCAAAATTCTTTCAAAATTCTCATCTATCTATCTATCCTCTACCAGATCTATCATCTTCATATTAATGTTATGCTAAAATAGTGAGCAACCAACATTCCTCCATCAACAATCCTTAAAAATCTTGTATTCTCATGCAAGGTTGTGAAGAGCAATGGAGATAAATCGAGTTTAGCATGGATTTGGGTTTGCATTCGCTTGTTATTTTGATTTTCATGCTTGCTCGTATTCTATTGTGCTACTTAGTGTTTTGATATCCTTTTGTTTTAGTTTTATATATGACTTTTCATAACTAAATTGGTGAACATGAAGTGAAATCCTTTGATCTAGCTTTCCTTTTGCAGGTTTTATTGACTTTTTGTTACAAATCTACCACTTTTTGGACAAAACCCTAGGTTTTGCAAATTTCTTCATATCTTCGAAATGGCTATGAATTTTTCTACAAGATTTTGACAAAATATTTTTCATCATCTAAGGAAGCTACAAAAGAGAAATTATAGGTTTATCACCATTTTTGTAGGAGTGATTGTGATTTTATGTTTTTTCATAAAATTGACTTTTTGGGTGTAAATCAGTGAATTTTCTGAAACATTTTATATTTCTAGAAAGATCTTGAAATTCTAATGGGGGTGTTTTTTTATAGATTTTATTTTGAGGTCAAATAAGGTGCTAAATGATCTGATCTTTGTTTTCTCTAGGGTTTTCAGAAATCTACATTTTTGGGTGCAA